>VZRX01007641.1:0-17323 GCA_013398075.1 Notiomystis cincta
TCCTCCTGGATTTGTGTCTAAACAGGCACATCTGGGTAAAAGTTATTACTGTTGTCTGGATTCAACCTTCCCGAAGTCATAAGAAATGTGAGAAACTAGTGGAGTTTTATCAACCTGTATCTTGACAGTGTCCTTCTGTGTGACAGCCTTTTGCTTCATGTTGTCTCCTCTCTGCTCAGCTTCCCAAACTTAAAGAAATTTGAGACCTTGCCACTGCTGCCAAAGTGATTAAAAATTGGCACAGAATTATCAAAGCCAGAGATAGGACAGATGCAGGCACACAGTATGTGCACGCGGGTTTTGTTGCCTTAGGAACACAACGGATTTCTAATGCTAGTTTAGTTCAATAGGAGAAATTCCTTCCTAATTCAGAATGGAATGCCAATCTGATCCATGGTAAGATGTAGGATACTGTTCCCTTGAATAACTGGTTGAGGCTAAGAGGTTTCTGAAAACCCCAATTTGGACACCCCATCCACACTGGCTGAAAATTGAGAAATCATTTCACTGCTACTTACATTCCACTGCTTTCTCTGGATTTTTGGTACTATCTTGATTTTTAAATCTTTTTCTGCATAGGTGTTTAGGCTCCATATCATATGACATCCCAAAGCAGGCACTTAGCAATTTGGGGTGTGCTTTTCACTTCTGCCTAGATCCCTTTGCACAGTTGAGGTAATGCAAATGACAATCGAATCTATGGTAAAAAATAGTGTCAACTTGTTGGAAGTGAGGCAATAAATTCAATCATGCTTTTATGTCTAAGTCACCATAGGACCAATAAAACCCCTGAAGTCCTTAACCTTGCTCATTAACTCCTACTTAGTACATTCTTCTTCTAAATGTCTGTTTTTTCTTGGGATGAACAACTATATTTGACATATTTGATAAATGACTGCAAATAATAATGCATAAGGAACAGTAAACTGAGGCAACCAAGGGGAAAAAAGGTCTTTCTCTGTACTATTACTAACCACTAACTGGCCAGAAACTTATGAGGATATGAAATTTGAGTGTCATGCATCCTAAGAGTACTAGCTTGCAAGGCTGAAGAAGAAACGTTATAGAAGAAAAGTTTCAGGAAAAGGTGTTTTTATAGTATAACTCTTTGCTTCTTTAAAGGTGGTTTCCTGCACCAGCTCTGCAGCCTCCATTCTAAATCAAAACAATATTGCTTGGCTCTCTAAAATTGCACAGTTCTGTAAAGAAAAGATCCTACAGTTTTTCTATCTCATTTGCTTTTGGCTTCTGAGTTGTCTTTTTCAAGTACAGCCTCCAGCATGAGTAGGTCGGAAAGGTTTCAGTAATCCATAATATCAGGAAATCATTCAGGTTCTTTGATTCTCTCTGAGTGGCAAAACAAGACTCTGCAGCTGGCAGAGATACAAACTTAATTGGGATAAGAATGGATCAGAGGCAAGGCCGTGGTCATCCATAGGCATACCTGATGGATAACGACTGGTGCAGCATTTTCAGTTATCAATATTTAGTGGGAAAAGACTGTGATAGCTGGATAAGGTCTTGCATCAGCAAAAAATGACCACGTGGCAAGGAAGGAGAGGATGCTTCGGTTCGTAATCTGAGGAGTTTTTTCTGATTTCAGATTAACTCTATCCTAATTTTAAACTCAGTCTAGCACATGAATAATAAAATGAATAAAACTGTAAAGAATTCTTTTATTAAGAGGGTATGTGATGGGGAAAAAAACACCATCCTATTTACTACAAAAGATACATGGCAAAGAGAACATAATGATAAACTCTATTTCAGAAAAGCTATTCCAACAATTATAAGACTTTTAAAAGAAATACTTTCATGAAAGACACTTCTGATTATTTTTAACTATGGTCTTCAGTATTATTTAATTTTGTGTGATTACTTTTACTGAAAAAGAAAGAAATTTTTTTTTCTTTAAAGAGGCTTTTTGAACCCCTCCACTTCCATCTGTCAAAAAATACTACACAAACAACACATGGTCTGTGGTTGATTTTGGAGACATAAAATAGGCATGTCAAATTCCAGTGATTTATTGGTGAGGAGTGACTGCTTAAAGCTATAAGGAATAAACTCATATTTTTAAATAGGTGTATTCTAATACACTATTTTATTCACTCTTGCACAATAAAAATTCACATTGAAGTCTAGTTTTGGATAAAAAAATAAATATAGATATAGATCCTTTGCAGATTTTGGACAGTCATTCAAGTAATTTTCACTCCTCTAGGACACCAACATACACATACACTGGTGACCTAAGTGGATTTCCTTTATTAGATCATCATTACTACTATTATTCATCACTGAACTTACAACATCTCTTGGGAGATGTTTTAGGATGCTTGTCAAGAAGTGGCAGGAGATGAAGATAATTTTCATGTTATTAGTGTCATGTCATGAGATGCCCAAACTGAGAAAGACACATAATAGAAAAGATCAGCTAGAGATATTTTTGTTCAGGTTAGGGTCAGAGTTGCTTTTGCTCTGCCACTACAAAAAGTTTGTGGCAAGGAATAGTAAAATCTCACACAGATGTTATTGCATTTTTAACATTATAATGCCTTTCTAAACCAGGAATCTATGACTCTGTGGTCAAATGTGTTCATTTTCTTAATTTTTACCTATAGGGACCTGTTTCTTCATGCTGCCTAAGAGCTGGACTCCCATTCAAATAAATGGTGTTAACCCTAAAGAATTTATGTGGAACAGACATAGAATAAAATGTTTCCAGAGCTGAAAAAACAGTTTGCAACAGCTGACCTGATCCTTATTTGTGTGGTGGCTTCTATTAAAAACTAAATTAATGTCCACAAGACATTATGCTGTAACATGCATACATTCTTGATGCCACATAACCATGATTATACTCCTAAATCCCTGTGATTATGTTCCACAGGTAAGAGATTCTGAGAACCTTCAGAGTATGCTCTTCAGCTCATAACCAGTGTCCAGTTTAGAGAAGGTTTTGACCACATTGTTTAAATGATTAAATGACTTTCTGCTAAGAAAGGAAAGTCTGTTTTTCCCATCCTCCATCATCAGCCATAGCTTCTTCTCTTCCTTTATTTGGTACCAGATCTAGAGAACCTGTGTCAGTTCAGGAGGCTGACCCACTGTGATGGACTTTAAGGGAAAATACTTAATATCTTCAGCACAAACTCATTATTCTAGAAATCCCTTCCTATGCTTTGACCATAAAAGGAATCTAAGGTAAGGATATGAACTGATGAGCTTAGATATAACTCCTTCAATATATGTTCAAAGATGAATGATTTGCATACTGCCCTGCTGTGATCAACTGGAGAATTACTGAAAATTATTTTGCTTACATAAATATGTCACCAAATTTCTGCTCTTCCTTACTGTAGTGACTAGGGCTTAAAAATTCAAAGAGGCTACTGAGATGTCCTGGTAATCTGCAAATTGTTGGTGCTATCAACAGTGCTGGAGGAGGTTTGGCAAATAATGCTTTTTTGCCAAGCCTAAATTAAAGTTATGGTGAGACATTCAAACGGAGGAGAAAGTTCTGCTTGCAGGTGGATGTCGCCTGTTAAAGACAAGATCAAATAGTGAAAAAGAACTGTGACCTGAGACACTAAGTGCTGATGTGGGTTTTGTCCACAGCCACTCAGCAGTGTGGGAGCAGGAGGGCAGGAGTTCTCCTTATGGAAATGAAAACATTTCTATTACTTTCTTGAAACAGACTGTAGAATTTAACAGGAAACTATATTCCTGCTACAGCATTTCGCTGGGTGTTTCATATGGACTATAAAAGCTTATTATTTGCTATTAGTGTTCTTTCTATATAGGAATCTCTGTAGAATTCATTCAGTTTAATTCTAAATTTCATAGGATTTTTCCTTGAAAGATTACTAAAATATCATCAGTAAAGAGACCAAACATTGCATTTGCTGCTCTCCTGCCCTCAGGTGAGCTACTCTCTTAGGTCTGTTACACAAAATAATATTTTGCATGTTGCTTTTTTATAATGTTTATGGCATGATCTGTTACCTGCTTTCATGAAAGGTAGCCTGGTTGCATGAACTTGCCAAATGCCAGCTGAAACAAAAATATATAATATTATTTACTCCATTCATGGATTTAAAATGGAGGAGTCAGGGGTATAATAAAATAAATGACAGAAAGAAAAGTATCCTATTTAATGTAAAGATTGACAATCAATTATTTCTTAGGTATTTTTGTCAGAATAATAATTCTTTTTTTCTCCTCTCCCCTAAACAGACAGCGTCCCTGATACATAATAAGATATAAGTGGGGTTTATTCTATTGACTTTTTAAAACAATACTTAATATTGCTTATAAAATTCTGCCAGAAAGTGCTCATTTTAATCATCAGTCAGCATTTTTATTATATTATAATCCTTAATTGATTGACGTTTAATCACAGTCTTTGTATTTTACTATCCCTTGTCTCATAAGAGGCAATTTTCTCTTTACTGTAGTTTAACAGCTGATGAAAAAGATTTAAGGAAACCTATAAACTTAAGATTGGTTAATGGTCCCTTATAAAAGAATATTACACTTCTAGGATCCATTGCACAGATGTGATACTCAATTGTAGAAATGTGCATGGGGTTTATTAAATTACAGCACAAATCTTCAGTCTTCTGAATTATTGTTCATGTTGGTATTGTTAGGCAAATGGGGAGACACATTATTGCTTCCAGTTGTTCGCATTACTGTGGTGTAATACAGTCAGAGACAGCTGGCACATTGCTCTAGGCAAATGCAGAGCTAGAGCAGCTGCAGAGTTCTGGGCCCCCAGTGAAGGTCCAGCACCGCTGAGTCAGTACTGGGTGGCTCATCAAAAGATGGCCAGAAATTAAAAGAAAAAGTTGCTTTTTCTCAGAGCTACTGAGCTGAATTTTGCACAGCTAATTAACATGGCCTTTTCCTGCACAGAAACCAGTGGGCATGGAAAAGCAATAGTAAACCCATTTGTCCTAGTTGTGTTGCAGAGGGTGGACTGCAGATATTATTTGCTTCACTTATGAAAGCACAGAAGAAGATGAATTCTCAGCTGTGGCATGAAGAGTCAGTGTTCTTCACCGGTTTTGAGTTCTACTGGCTGATGTTCAAAAAAGAATACACAAGTGTAGGTTACATCTGGCCAAGTGACAATGTTGTGTAAAATCAAAGACTTTATTAACTAGGTCATAGACATTAGATGGATAGATAATATATCCCCATTCTTCCTGGGTTTAAAGATCACAATAAATCATTTAAATAACTAAAATCATCTACTTTGAATTCTTTCACGTCTCAGCCTGCTGTATTTTGTTCAGCACATCCAAGTTCCATTGAATAAACATACATTCTAGGAAGGCCACGAAGACTTCCATTGTTTCACAATTTCACAAGTCCCTTAGTAACTTGTTAAAATAGTTGTTCTAAAAATATTAATCTTCTCCACTTTGAATTGTTGTTGACCCAAACCTTAGTGCTACTTTGTGAAATGGCAAGATCTATTGGGAGCTTTGAGTTTTGCTCCTCTTTAGGCAACTAACTGGAGTTCATTTGTCTTCTGAGTGGAATCTGAAACTTCAGTCTGAAAGTAGCACTCTGGAACTACTGCTGACAAGGAGGAAACTGCCATCAGAGCCATTCAGGGTGCTGGACCACACCAGAGGTAGCACCTTCCAGACTTCCATTTCCAACTTGAAATTCCTTCTGCTGGACCATTAGAGTTCAAAGAAGCCTAAGCTCTTACCTGCACTTCCTAAAACTGCAAGGACATGCTTTAATTAATGCAGTGCATGCTCCAATTTTAACCCAGATCTGTTCTCATAAAGCAATTATTGCTAAGAGACCATATAAATGTGCATGTTCTTAATTTTAAACTGTTGCCTATCTCATGAGCCACTTGCATATTTTCCTGTACTCCAAGATTCTGTTTAGAAACACATTTGACTACTATTTGACTGATATTTGACTACTTTTCTTCCTAATTCAGATTATGTGAGCAAACAATGGTGGCTTGGAAAAAAGGGACTGGCACTAAAATCTTGCCAAACCAGATAAGGTGTAAATAATGATGGTGCACTCAAGAAGGGGCAAGGAAAAATTAAAACATTTACAAGAACTTGATGTGCCTTTGCTTCCATTTGGAATTCAAAATTCAGTGGTTGGTTGGATCCTCCACCAATTTTTGAAAATCGTTGTGTATAGAAAATTTGCCAATCCTTCTTGTCAGCTGTGTCTGGCTAAGACAGTGCAACTTTTCCTTTTGACTGAGACTCTGGAGATTATTACCTGACCTTTGCATGCTCTGAGAGCTTTTGCTGCTGTCTGGTTTACACTGCATTACACTAAAGTTACATGAAGGCTAAAGATAAGGCAGCTTTGGAGACAAAATGTAGCAGTCAGATTTCTGGGTAGAACTTCTCACTAAAAATATTGTACCAGCACTCTGGAATTGCACAGTCCTCCATAGACCTCCATAGCTTAACATATTAAAAATTGCCAAGCCTTTAGAACTGGAAACTACCTTGAATATAATTTTTTTTTCTGTGTGTACTAGGATTGCTACCTCTGATCAGCAGCTGATGCTTAAATAGAATTCTCACTTATTTCGCCATGGAGGGGTTATTAGGTACTTTCAGGGGGTCCCTGAGACTCTTATACTTCAGGCCCCTTTTTGGCACAAAATAACTCCATACAGTTATCTCCAAATGACACCTGTTTAATAGCATTCTTTAATAGGGCTGAAGGTGTATTTCCCACAATGATAAAAGGTTGGAAAAGAGTCTCTGTAGGATGCTGTTTGGCTGAGTTCCTGTTGGTATGATTATTTTCATTCTTCTGGGGTTTTATTGTATTATTAATGGTATATGAGGGAGTTCAGATCCTTAGGCAGGCATCTTTTTAATTATTTTAATCTAAATAAATTAATTGTGGTTACTCTTAGAAAACCATGTCAACTCATTACAAGCTTATATGTTGGTAAAAGCCTAAGTAAAGTTCTCATTTAAATTATTTCCAAACTTTGCATTCTTCTGCAGTGACCACAAGAAATACAGAATCATAGGAATAAAATAAGATAGGCTAGAGTGTCTGCAGGGCCCTCTCTTCTCTATATTTCAGACCATAAAATCAGGGCAGGAACTGTCTCTTTTGGTGTCTTTTAGGTCAATAGGTCAGATTATCAGCACTCGGGATAGTAAGATATCGCCTGGTTGTTAAGTTTTATAGTTTACTTAAGTTATATAAGTGTATAAGTTATATGTACTCAGGTCATGCTCTCGGTGAACATCCGCATCTGTTTGCTGCAGAGCAAACGTGAGCAGCTTTGAAACAGTGCTGAGGCAAATCTGCAGATTTTGTTTTCACAAATGTTCTCAAAAACCCCTTGCTCCTATGCTCTGCTCCCTACCCTGCAACAAAACATTCAACTCTGTGAACAAAGACAAAGAGTCGGAGCAGTGGGGTCGGTATTTGGCATGCAGGCTATTCAGCAGGTGCGTGCTAAATTGCATTAGACTTAACACCAGGAATCAGATCGCTAATTGGGCACCAATGTGAAGAATTCTTCTCATTTGGGACCTGAATTGCAACACTTATATCCCTTTAGGCAAGACATCACAACCTTCCTATCCCAAAGCAACAGCGCTACCGCTTGAGCTAAAGCAGAATCTCCATTAGCTAACAGTAGCAGCACTCACTGTATATCCTGTTTCTAGGCTGCAAGCCACAATAGGGGAAAGTCATTTTAATCCTTTAGTGATTTATAATCATTGGGGTTTTAAGGTTCTGGTTTTTTTCCTAACTCTCCATTTATTTTTAATTCTATGTGAGATCGTTTGGAAGAATTAAGCAAAGATGGCACTGGTTCTCAAAATTCAGACAAAAGAGATTTTCACTTTTTAAGGAGGCTGGGGAAATTAAGGACATTCTGCATTTTTTCTCTTTTCTCATTTCTTAGCTCCCTCATTCCTATTATTTCAGAACTGTGAAATCTTTTCTCACTTTCCTTTACTACAAGACACTAAAAGTTGTGAAAAGAGCCTAATGTTACATTTATAAAAACTAAAAAATGATAGTTTTCCCCTCATGAATAACAGTGCCTGGAGGTGCAGCTCTTTCTCAAGGTTTTCTGTGATGGGTCATAGGCACAGTACCTAGGTTCAAGTAGAAGTATTGAGGTCCTTATGAAATCAAACTGCCCAGTTCTCCAGTTCTGAGAGACTGCCTGGCTTGAAGCACACACAGCTGAAGGATTTCATCTGTTGCACACCAGCTGTGAGTAGTAGATGGTTATAGATTCCTCCTCTCTGCTGAGATTTAAGTGTCCTGAGCCTCAAATCACATATGCTCTTCGAGTACTTAATGATCTGTGCATAATGACACAATGAGATTATATACAATTCATAATGTTAAAATCACCCATATTTCCATAAAAATCACAGACACAACATTTCCCTTTTCACACAGGCTGTTGATGCTATTGTGGAAACATCCATATAGTGTTCAGATTTTAATTTCTAAAGGCAACTTGACATGTGGGACTCTTTCCATAGCCCTATATATTTCTCTAAAATTACTTCATTCCTATTAATTTTTGTTTTGCTGGGTTAGCTGTTTTCTTTCCTTAGATATTTCTATAAAAAGAATTCTACTGTGTTTATGCTATCCAGAACATAAGGAAACACTTCAGATAGAAGGAACTTTATTTAGTTAAAGTATTGTACAGAGTCTTAATTTAAAATGCTCCAAGAGGATCCTCAGCATGAATGCAAGTACTCTGTTGAAACAAGATCATAAAAAGCAGCAGAGAAACATAATTTTATGATCATTATTTCTCATCAATTAAAAAATGTATTCCAAATAAATGTTATTATTACTAGACCTTTCTCTCACTAGAAATATATCTTTCTCCTAAAACACTTTCTGATCTAATTCCTAGGAAGTCCTGCCTGTTAGTAGTAATAGTTGAAATTACAGAATTATCTTGTAAGGAATTATTATATTTCATTTCCCTTCTCTTTCCAATTCAAATGAAAAGATGGAATTTAAATAATTTCCTAGGAAATCAGACACTCAGGAAAATGCAGTCTGAAATTCTATGGAAATATATAATTTGAAAGTCTAAATTATAGAGATCAAAATGAAGTGATTTTGCTCTGCTGAAGCAAGTGCTTTAATTAGCTCACTTCCAGGAAAGGTTTTGGGGGTTGGGAGGGATGTTGAGGGTTTTCTTGTCTCAACCAACAAGTCCTTTATGATAGAAAACTCTTCTAACAGGGATGATTTTTTTCGTATTTGTAGTTCTAACTATATTAGCCAGGACAAGGGAAGAAATAAATAGACAGACCCAGAACACAAGTGTCTTTCAAAGCTAAAGACATTTTCACCTACCCCAGGGAACATTCCTATGCTGCTCCAATTCTATAGTTTTAGATAATTTCTATGGGGTTTATTTGTCACTCACTGGCAGCCAAAACTTGACACAATCAGGAGAGATTCTGTAAAAAAATGTGTAGGAAGTTATTATTCCCTCCTGGTGACCGCAAAGTCCTTCACAGAAACTTCCTTAGCTCTGAACGCCCAGGCATTCCTCTTTGTAACACATTCATCATCAAATACTGTTGCATAAACAGAGCATAGAAGTCATTCTCTGAATACATCATTTCTTACACTCATTATTGATGAGTTAAAGGTTATCAATAACTCAAGGAAATACAATAAACGACCTGTCTTTTGTCAGACTGTTAGATACCCTTTGCATGTCCTGTAGTTGCAATTAATTTCTGAGGCTCCCTTGCTGTGATCTTAACTTTTGTTATCACATTGTTACATACAGTGCATTTAAAAAAAGAGTACAAACAGCCTAACTTCAGTCATGGCACTCTTCACAAAAATAGCTAAGCCCACAATGACTTTTGATTTAAAAACAGTAGTTCTGAATTCTCATTTTTTGCCAGGTTGAAAAACTAGGGTTACTGAATACATTTGATGTAGTGATGCCTATAGTGGATGCCTACATATAAGCACATCAGTGGAAGGAATACACACTCCTAAACTGCAGTTCAAGCGTGGTGCTGTCCTTGTTTCTGTTGGGAAGAATTGCCTCACTGAAAGAGTGGTTAAGCATTGGAATGGGCTGCTTGGGGAAGTGGTGGAGTCACCATCCCTTGAAGTGTTCAAGGAACAACATGGAAGTGGCACTTAGTGATATGGTCTAGTTGTTATGGTGGTACAAGGTTGGACTTGAAGATCTTGGAGGCCCTTTCCAACCATAATGCTTGTATGATTCAGAGGAGAGGAGCCACATGTCAGACCCCCTCTGTGCTCCAGAGGGCACTGCCCTGGGAGGGCTGGCTTGAGGCAGCCCATGTCTGGTGAGAAGAATCCCAGACATGCAGTCAGTGCAAGCAGTAGGTGGAAGGAAAGAGAATTTACCCTTTCAGAGTGCACATCTTGCAGTTATATATATGCAGTATAACTTTTGCTGTATCATGTTCACTTAGCAAATTAAAACGTGACCTATTTTGAAAAGCTGCTCAGTGTTTCTTTTCTGTTGCCCTTTTTCTGTGATATTATGTGGAATAAGTTCTTCCCAGAGATGCACATTTCTAGTTAGCAGAACAATTTCTAGTTATTGTATGTGTATTATCAGAACTCTCCACCCCTTTCTTTGGTACTTGCTTTGATATCAGAAAGGGATGGCAGTAGATGCTCTTCGAATTATGAAAGAAGAGCATGCTTTGCCCAGCACATCTGTCCCAGTGGCTCGCAGAGCTGGGCCCACAGTGTGTACTTTCAGCTGCCCACTTCTGAGCTGAAAACACTAACCACCTTAGACTTTTTTTCCTGTGCCTCTTAACAGAGAAGAAAAGAAGCATTTAAATCAAGGAGTAGGCATATGCAGTAAGGAGATGCATGTATTACAGAGGGGGAACTGAGACAGAGTAAAATCCCGCTGTGCTTGTCCTTTTTGTGGTACACGTGGAGAAGCAATGTTAAATCAGAAGAGTGAGGAATAATTAATGCTAGTTTGTAGGGGATAACTAAAGCAATATCACTGCAATCTCAAATTGCACAGAAAACCAACTGTGCAGTTGGGAGGTAAATAAATGTCTTCCTATGTTCTTCTCAAAGAATAGGGCAGTTTTGACAACTTGTCCTCTCTTTAATGTCACTAATTATTTAGGTGGAGGGAATGTTTATTTTTTATGGACAAAGAAAAGCTATTTTGCAAGTCCTGGATACTGAAAACATTGTAAAAATGTGAATCCCACTTTATAATACATCAAAACATCCCTTCCAAAACGTCACTTCTCATATTTGTGAGGGGTCTGCATGACACACATAGTAACAGTATTTTCTGAATATATCAGGTGCAACTGTACATCAACATTTCTGTTCCCAAAATTAATCTATATGTCTGTTTGTTGAATATGTTTGAACATTTACCTTGGAAAACACAGTTTTGTCTGCTGAGTACCTTCTTATATTTTGTCTCAATCAAAGCCTTTCCTCTTAAAACCAACTGTGAACCGTCAAAAATGTTAATGTGGAAGTCAGCAGTATTACACAAAAGTCATTGTTTCATAAGAGAAAAGCGAGATGAACTTGAATAATTTAAGACAGTCTCTAAATTAACAAAGAGGAAGTGGACAGTGTAACCATGCTGTCCCTTGATGGATGCCCTTTTCCCTTTTTTTTTTTGCTTTCCAGATTCATAGTGGTGTCACTCAAGTTTAGAAATGCAGCATTACCAATTGCCATCATTACATACAGCCCCATATGCCCAGAGCAAGACACCAAGGCTCATAGCTGCAGCTTTGAGGATGAAGAGTTTTTGTGTCAGACTACAGTAGATAATTGGACCCCTGTACAACTCAGATCAAACCCTGACTTTTGGAAACTAATACTGTTTTAACCAGGAGTCTTGGGGTTGAGGAGGCATGCAGGTGATCACTAAGCACCAAATCCAAATACGGGTTTATTATCCTAATGAGACAAAGTAATAAAGAGTGTTGTCAGATGAGAATTTTCTCTGTGTGAGTCTCTTCCTAACCCATCAACTTGCTCTTGCACAGCTCTATCCATACCTCCACACTTTCTCCAGTTTGCAATAGATGTGCAGGTGCCTGGGCAGCAAAATCCCATGACAGTGATCTTAGAATCATCCTGATTTTTTGCTGTTGTTGTTGTCAATCAATTCATCTGTGAAGAAGCAGCAATAGAGGAAATTACACAGTCAATGTGTTACCAAAAGAAGCTTTTAATTTGTGGTGTAAAAACACATTCTGAAAACTGGTATTTTCTTTTTAGTTGAAAAAGACATTCGGGCTATTGACATATACAGGTCAAAATTAATGCTCCAGTTGCTGTACTGACAATAGCTTGGCATTCCTGACTGATTGACAAGATGCTGTGACTTCACATTATAGTTCCTTTACCTAAGGGAAGCACAGGCTGCCTAGTGCCGGTTTGGAATATTTTGCCAAGAGATCAAGTCATAGAGATACAATTATCGTGGCTTAGAAGAAAAAGAAGTATTTTGCCTTGTTCAAAAACATTATGGACCAGAGATTTGTTCTTGGAGAGGAAGATGTGAATGGCTTATATTTTGGGGAGTCAGCCATATCCTCACTTTCTGAAATGGAGTCTCAGTGGTGACTGGCTGTCTGCATCAAGAAGAAAACTTAGGAAAAAAGCAGGCAGGATGGCAGCCTCCCCTGATAGTTTTCTGTTCTTCAAGGACATGTACTTGGAAACTCTGAGGCAGTGAGCCAGTTTTCTGTTTCAGCTTTATGTGCTTCTCAATCAGTGCACATACAATTTTCAAATGCAGGTCTCCACCTTGTCTGAAGGGCAGTAATTAAGTGGGGTTTTGGTTGCCCCAGGCAGCCAGATAATAGGAACTTTCCTATCCTGATGAGCAGTCCCAGAGGATCTGTGCTTTTGGTACCTCCTGACTTGACTGCTGCAATGCACTTGATACGGGGCAACCTTGAAAACTGCTCAGAAACGCCAGCATCTGTGGCAGGTGGTGGACTGCTCGCTAAGCCCGGTGCCATGGGAGGAGATTTCTTCCTGCATCTTTTGTCCCAGCAGCAGCAACTGGCTAAGGATGCTCCTAACTGTCTTCAGATTTGGCTTTAGAGGCGGTAAGTGGAAGAGAAACATCTCTGTTGAGAGCTAGCTTGGGGCTGGTCCAGAGAGATGAGACTTCCCCTCTTGTATGATGATCTTTGCTTCACTGGCTCATCGTAGCTCAATAATTTCATCATTAGCACAAAGTTTTAACTCCAGCTTTCTAAAAGCAAGTTGTTTGGCAACTATGCATTTACAAGGAGTAATTATTTTCTGTATTGATCATATTTTTAATTTAGTTAAATTGGTTTAAATCACCTGGAGATTATGAGATTATACTAATTGCATAGTGCACTTTTACAATCAAAAGTTCTACTTTGAAAAATGAATGGAGAGCTCAGCTGGAAAAAATGTCAGCCAGCTTTGAGGAGGCACTGTCATAAAGAGGATTTGTTGATCTGTAAGGCTTATATGAGTTTAACTTTGTAATGCATAGGGATCTTGCCTAAGCATCTTAAGTTAAAAAGAAATGGTAAAATAGTATTTTTAAAAATGATTTCTTCCTTGGCATACTTAATGCAGCATCTGATGTTAAACAAAACTTCATCTGCTGTCAAGGTCTTCATCCCTCTCATGCTAGCAGTCTGAGACAAATGGTAGGGTAATGAGAAGAAAGAGACATGCCAATAATATTTAATGTCTTATTAAGTTTAAAATCTAGTTCACGTTCCAGGAATAAAACCAAAACAGCATCTAAGTGGTCAGAAGTTTGTCAAGGATTCCAGAGTTACACATATGCACTGATGATACTTAGGTGTTTTCAACCGGGATTGTATCAATTTGGAGATGCTACTGTAAGAGATTGTCAGTCCTGATAATTATTTGTTGCAATATTTTCAAAAACCTGTTTTCACCTAAGCCTACATATTTCACAGAAACTCTTGTCCAATAATTTCAGTGAGTGGTTTGAATTTTGTATTAAAACAAAAGGAAGGAACCTGAATTCTCCAGGAGACAGAGACAGGAAAGAGAGTTCTGTTCATTACCCAGCTTAATTTAGTTAATCTGGTTTCTTATAGAGAGGTTTTTTCACTCCTTTTTTTTAAATAAAAAATGTCCAATTTCTTCCACTTCACAGTATGAACCCTCAAGATTTATTCACAAAGCACAAGAGATGTTTTCCACACGGAGTTGCTTGAGGGATTATAGGGGAAAAAAATGGTACTTTACTCCAATTAAGCCAAGCAGAGCTGAAGATAAAGGACTTCGGAATAACTGACTTAGTGCCTCATACTTTTAAACAGTTCTTCTCAACAGGCTGTGGAGAGAAAAAGAAACTTTTTACATAGCATAAGTGTAAGACTTTCTAAAACTGAGTAAAACAGTCTGAAAGTGCATAACTCAGGCTTTTACATGATGTAGAAAGTCATGTGCCTTTTTTTTTCCTAAAGAGATCATATGATAGGCATTAAAATTTCAAAACAAAAATTTCAGACTGTTTATTTCATATTCGCGATCAAGTTTATTTCACTTTTTCATTTCTAGGTCTGTAATAGATCCAGTAATTGTGAAAAAAGGCATATAGAATAATTTTGCAGGACAACTTTTCAATACCTTAGGTCATTCTATCGTAGAGTCATAGAACCACTTATATTTGAAAAGACCTTTAGGGTGAGTCCAGCTGTTAATCCAGCACTGCCAAGTCCCCCACCAAACTATGTCCCCAAGGGCTCCATATCCATCTCTAAATACCACCAGGGATGGTGATTTCCCAGGTCCATCTGTTCCAGCCTTTGACAAGCCTTTCAGTGAAATATTTTTCCTAATATCCAGTTTAAACCTCCACTGGTCCAACTTGAGATCATTTCCTCTTGTCCCTTTGCTTGTTACCCGAGAGAAGAGACTCACCTCCACATCCCAACAGCCTCCTATCAGGGAGTTAAAAGAGTGGTAAGGTACCTAATGAGCCTTCTTACCTCCAGGCTAAACACCCTCAGCTGCTCTCATCAGACTTGTGCTCCAGACCCTGCACCAGCTCTGTTGCCCTTCTCTAGACTCACACCAGTACCTCAGTGTCCTTCCTGAACTGAGGGACCAGGAACTGGACACAGCACTCGAGGTGTGGCCTCACCAGTCCTGAGTACAGCGGGACAATCCCTGCCCTGGTCCTGCTGGCCACACTGTTGCTGCTACAAGGAAAACATTGGCCTTCTCACCCACCTGGCCACACTCTTGGCTCAGTTGAGTATTTCAATCTGATTTAAGATCTAAAGTAAATCACCTGTGTTTTCACCTGTTCTTTTCTTTCCAAGGTTAAATTTTGCATTTAGGCTATCTGAAGAATAGAAGGAAGTTTTTACTGTTTTTCAGCCTTCTATTACCAGAGGGGGTACAATACAGCATATATGTAGCTGCCAGCTGTTTTGATGGTTATGTTACCTAAAATTTCAACATTTAAATTTAAAATTAGGCCATGCACTTTTAGTTCAGTGGAACGAAAAAAAAATGCTGACAAAATCTCTAATTCATTTACTTCTCTCTCCCTCTTTTGACAAATAACTGCAGGAAAGAAAGTCAATGCTAGAAATTCTTAGAAACATCTATTATATATTTGGGGGAGGTGGGCAGGTTTAAAGGGGGACTTGTGTCTCCCATGTTTCTATACAAAACTGGAAGGTTCAGGGCAGTTCAAGAACTAGTGAAATGTGATTTGGATTTCCAGTGTAAACCCTTTCAAGTACTCTCTGCTTGGTTGATGTCTGTGATAGCAGTGTGCCAGGTCTGTGTCCAGTCTGTACAGAAAACAAACTACAGTAGTGGTGACCACTGCCTCTGGTACCTGCTAGGTAAGCAGAGAAAAAACAAGGCAGACATTCCTACAAAACTCTTGGATAACTTTCTCCTATTACTATGAATACTGATAGTAAATTACAATTTCCCCCCACATTTAAAGGCCCTTCATTGCCAGATTTGGCTCCGTGCTGAGCTTGGTGCAGGGAAGTCCTCCAGCAGCACCTGTGCAGGTCTTATTAAAGCCAAGGATGTTACAGAGAAGTATTGGGCCCCTGAGCATCCGCTGTGCCCCCTATGCTGCAATTCCCCTGTCTCCACTGGTGTGAGACTCCCTGCCTGCTTTCAGGCAGGCCTGGGTTATGCCAACAGAAGTGTCAGTGAAAGGCACAGAAGCTTCTCTTCTTCATCTAGAGACCAAATAATTTCTGGAAATTAAAATGATTACACTCAAAAAGCTATTTCTCTAAATCTTCTAATGGCTTAAAAAAAGAAAAAAAAAGAAAAGAAAAATCTAGAGGAATGATCCAAAGTCCCCTTGTTGTAGATTAACTCTGTAAATGCATTATCATGTTGCATTTTCTTTCCTTTTAGATGGGCTGTGCTAAAACATACAGGCTGTTCAAATTACAAAAGTGCAGTTAAAGAAATCAAATTCAAAGACAAAATTAAGTAGCCATTCCCTGCACTATATTCCTCTTACATAAAGGTAATATTTAATTGAAAGACAATATAAGAGCAAATTAAAAGATCCCTATTTCTATAGGAGATAGACTAGGCCACTGAACAGTCAGCTTGATTTGTTTTTAAACAGCACACTTCATGTGAAACTTCCAAAGGTAAGAGAAGAAAGAACTACAAATGCTAATTACATCCTAGTGACTGCAGGAGATCAGGGAAACTTGTGAATGCAGATGATGACAAATTTTTACGAATCAGTCCTAAATCGGGGCTACATGAAACTGCCAAAAAGTAACAGCATTGTTACCCCAAAGTGAGGCCTCTTAGTTTAACAGTATAATATAGTCTATATGTCACAAACAGCTTGGCAGCTCCCTCACAAAATACTCCCATATTTGAAGTGTACAAAGTGGAACAAATTAGTAGGAAGTGACTCTAAGACTGCACCTAACCACTTTGGGACAGCTATGCAAAATTCTTTCTGACTCCAGAGGTCTAGGATGAGATCCCTAATGACTGAAAGGCAGAATGACTCAGTTAACAATGAAAGACAACGTTGATTATTTTCCTCTGTGACGAAAAATAGAAATTACTAACCTCCGTACTAGAAATTAAGGGAAAGCATAGCACCATGTGTTCGGGGGCTGATACTAAAACTTAATAGGTGATATTGCTAAAGTTGCCGAGATCGTGGGCTGACACTAAAACCTAATAGGTGATATTGCTGCAGTTGCCGAGAGCCAAGAAGCTCCTTTGGTGGACGAGCAGGAAGGGAGGCCCGAGCGGCTGCTCT
>VZRX01007644.1:0-10198 GCA_013398075.1 Notiomystis cincta
TCATATATTCTGAAACTTAACATAAATTCTCAGTTCTGAAAGTTATAGTTTCACTCTGTATCAAGTCAGAAAATAGTTCTAATTCATATATATTATCATAAATTACTGATTTGGCTAGGCCAAGTGACTGCTATCTGACACATAGACAGCTCTGTGAGCTTTTTCCTTACTGTAGGAGTTTGAACAAGTCTTAAAAAACCTGTCAGCACCACAGAGCAAAGAACAAAAACCAAGGGAATAGAAATTTTGACAATGTTCCCATTGCACTGACAAATTATAAGAGATACTCCTTAACCCTTGTCCTTAAGAAGTCACTATCTTTCCACTTTCTAGAAGGCAAAATATAATCTCATAGTATTGCTACTTTTTTCTTAAAAGACCTGAAATGTTGTCCATACCATACCAAAGCATGAGCTAACAGCTTTTGTAAAGAATGGATATTACTATGCTATTACTGTTTATTCACCATAAGGAAAAAATAACATTCAATGTAGAGAAATAATGATCACCAATTGTAATAATAGTTAAAAACTAGAGGCAGCTTGTTCTAAGAAAAACTTCTTTGGCCATAATACAAACCAATCTATTTCCAAAGCCTGAAATCTCACAGTAATGACATTCAGTCAGACAAATACAGAATTGGTCATGGTCTCTGTAAATTACCCATAAAATGGTAGCATCCCTATATGTAACATCATTTAGTTTTACCTAAATGAGCAACCACTACTCTTTTTTGATTCAGCTGCAGGAAGTGTGTGTGACTAGACAGGAGAGTTCTTCTTGACTTGATAATTCACTCTCCAACAGCTTAATTCTCTTCACCTGCAGGTTATATTGTACATCAATCCATAAACTCATCCCCTTTTTAAAAGATAGGATATGTTGGCTCTTTGAGAAAATCATTTATATCTGTTCCCATATAATAGCTGATCTGAGTTGTTCTGTAGCTGTACAGCAGACTTAGGAAAAGGAATGGGAATGAATGATAGTGTGCTTGAGTGTTCACTGTAATTATCATTACCTGCATAGCGCAAAATAGGTTAAACAACACACATACATCTTGTGGAAAGCTTTCTCATCAGGGGTTCAGGAAACTGGTTTGGCATTTTTAAAATCTAGTCGTTGAGTAGTTACCAGATTTGTTTTCACCCATGTGCCCACCCCATCTGTTGCACTCTATGGGTCTTTACATTGCCTGTAAATGTCCTTGCCTCTTTTCAGTGTTGTCCTGGAGAAATAGAAATGGCAAGTATCACAATACAATGTTCAGTGCATCAGTCCTTTTATATTTTATTTCAAATCCCAAGACTGAGTTAAAATTTGTCCACCTTTAATCAACTTACATCTATGACTGATAAACCAGAAAGCAAGGGGGCAGTGAAACCAAGAAACACTTATTTATGTATTCAGATATGTGACATTCTTTTTCAAGACCAATGATAAGTGAAGAAATGTCATTAACTAGCCACCTCCTGATACTCTAGGTTGGAAAACTGTAAAACAAGTGTTAAGCAGGGAATAAAGTCATAACTATTTTATCATGTCCATTCTATCTGAGGATCAGGTTTTCCATTTTTTGTAGAGGTAATGCATGCAATGTTTTTTGTACTTAAAGTCTGAAACCAGCACACATGTATCTTTCATAAGACAGGACGAGATTTATTTGTTTCATTTTACTTAAATGCCTTCTGTAAGAGACTTGCTTAGGAAAGGCTTAAACAAGGCTTTCCAGTGCATGTTAATGATCTCATGCTTATTTTAAAACCATCAACTATTAGAATTAGATTTTATTAATTACTGTGTGACCATGACCACCAGCTTTAAATTTGTCTGTTCATTGATGACATAGAAATTCTGTTTTAAACAGTCTCCCTGTATAGGCCTAAATAGTCATCTCTCTTTCCTCATCTGAAAGGTCTTATTTAATCATAATCTTAGAATGTTAAGGGGTTGGAAGGGATCTAGTGCCAGCCTCCCCTCCATGGGCAGGGATACCTCACACTAATCCAGGTTGCCCGAGGCCTTGTCAAGCCTGGCTTTGAACAGTGCCTGGGTTGGGACAATTATTGATAGGTATTAGTTTCCACAGAATGGCATCTCCAGTAGCTTACAGTATGTCTTGCTAAACACAAAGAATACATCAAGCTTCCTGGGAACCCCTTTTGCACAACACAGAAGTATCTTTGCAGGGTCAAGAGTATGAGAAAGGGAGAACTGCAACTATTTCTGATCCAAGCCTTGACATTCAAACTTTGACCTGCAGCTTAAGATGTCATTGGTCAAAGTAGTAAGACAGCTTGTTCAACCGTCATGACAGCTAAAATGACCTTGAAGTCAAAAATCACTTTCTAAAGTCATCTAACTCTCTTGTGAATTGATTGCTAGTCAAGCTACTGTGAGAAATGCTGTCATCATTCTTGTCCTCTAAGTAGATGAAACTTTCCACAACTCTGTCATTAATTTATGCATAAACTCTGGTTCTTTTCAATAAAAATGGTAATCTTCATGAGGCAGTTTTGAGAGAAAGAGAACAAAATTCTGAACTGTGACTGTGTGCATCAGGAATACATTTATCTGAGATGGCAATGTGCAAATGAGTAGAAACATGTCTCCATCTGTAAATACATAAGGATACTCATGCTCTAGCAACTTTTAGAAAATTTCATTCTGTTTTGAAAAATCTTACAGATATGATTTTTGCATTATTTTAAATTAGTATTTTTCTGGATTTGGGGGGAATTAGAGAGTTATTAGTTTACGTACTATGACATAAACTGATGAAATGTAGGGTTTCTCAAGATTTAAACAATAAATGTATTCTTTTGCATGCATAGATACTTTTTTTCCACTGGGACTTTGACTAATTACCATATAGGCTGAAGTAAAAATATATATGAAATATTTTCTAGGAAAATATTCTGTTAGAATGGATAAGAGAACACTCAAAAATTAAGTTATATCAAAAGAACAGTATGTTTCACTGAAAAAAAATTTTGAAAATTATGTAATAGTTCTATATGATTTTCACTTATTATAATACATAATGTTATTTTATAATATTCATAATATTTTTCTAATTGAAATATTCCTCATCACTACAAAAGTAGTAAATAAATAAAATTACATTTATATTTTATAAGTAATCAATTTTTCTTTTTATGTTGCTTATTGTTAGGCATTTTAGCTTGCTGAACTAGTAGGAAAAAATTGAACTATATCAAGACATCACATGCAAGGTTTTTCTAAAAACTCCAAAATTTTTTTGTCAAGTGAACAAAAAACAATAAGCATCTGTAAAATTAAGTATCAGAAATAGTTCTGCAAGTACAGAATATTCTCAGAACACTTTCTCATCATAAATGTTATTTTGAAATATTATGAATTTCCTGTAGTTGATACGCAGTCTTGAATATTTTCAGGATTGTATAGTTATTATGCATTCTCCCGTTACGGGTAGTTCTAGTCTAATTTTCAGAGTCAGCAGTAAAATGTGCGTACGTGTAAATATGCAGACAATAATTTTGTCCTCAGGGAGAACAAAGTATTTACCCAGAAATGTTTGTGATAATTCTGTCAGAAAAGAGTGGTCCCTCAACACCTTTAAAACTGTTTTTATTTGTTTATATTCCCTTCCTACTTCTTTTATTTTTTAACTGTTACACTGGATTATGGTGTCTTCTATAAAAACTGTTAGGATTATCTTTCTTCTTCTTCTTCTTCTTCCCTTTTTACTCTTAGTGCAAAAAAAAATTACTTCCTATTTCTAGAACAATTCGTGTTCTTGAAATGTGATACAACTATAATAAAATAAAGATAGAAAGAGACACAATGGTTTCACTAATCTAATTTGCTCAGTCCTCATTTTATCCCTATACGTAATATATATGTATTCGAAGTTATATGTATATATTTATATGTATCTTCAGAGCACAATTTATGCAGGGGTTTTGTGTTTTTTTTGGGTTTTGCTTTTGTTCTGTCTTTTTTCTTCGTTGTTGTTTCTCTTTTTGAGCATATGGCTACAGCATTTTAAGGTTATATATTTACAGAAATTTGGGATACATTTCCCACATGAAGGGAGTTAAATCTTTTAGTGAAAGAGGAAACAAAAATAGAGAGAAGAAATTTCTTTTGAGGAAGGAACTTATGTTGGCTGAATGTTTCATAAAATATTTCTTTCCATTTCCATTTGCTGTTTAATATTTTGGTGATCAAGTATTGATAATCCTTAATGGGACCGCTGAAACAGGACATTTTCTTTCTTGTGCCTATGCATATCTTCTTACTTGTTCACACACAACTGAATGTGGACATCTGAAAATAAGCTAGAGGATTTTACACAGTGTGAACAGACATAACATATTTCTGTAAATAAAAATAGGCAGCTGATGCACACTTATCTGCACATTTAGAAACACTTAAAACAAAATTTTGAAAAGTTTCTTTCCAAGCAGTTCTTCCACAATTTTTTAATCATAGGTTGAAATCGTGGAGTTTCAGCTGCCAGTTAAACATTAGAGATTAAATAATTTTTTCTGTCTCTCGGAATCCTTTAGTAAATCGCATTTTTTTCTGGTTCATATTGTCTTTGGGTTACGACAGTGTTCCTGGCAACAAAATGACCTACATGACGAGGCACATTGCATGTCTATGAACATATGGTCTAACATCTTGTATTCCTTTAAGAACACCATTGTGGTTTTCTCGCATTAGCTGTGTTATCTGTTACAAATGCCACACAGTTGGCTAGGAAAAGGTTCAGCGCACCCAAAGATTTCTCCATTGCAATGACATTATTTTTAGTACTGTCCTGATTAATGGAGAGTATCTTTTAGATCAAAACAAAATACAAAAATGCTGATATAATTACTTTGGAATATAAGACTAGATAAGAAATTACGATGTGGAAGTTTTTAATCAGTATGATTGCTAGCATCTGCCATCAGACAAAACCACATTTCAGTTTTGTATGCCTACCCCTTGGAGCAGGAAAGAAATATGCAAAGCTAGGACAACTTTTTGTTTTCATACTAGACAAATAAAGGTTCTGCCCTATTTGGAATTTTCAGTCAAGACCAACAATTTAAAAATCTGTTTTCACAGATGTTGTACTATTGCAAAGGAAAGAGTGACTCAAATTAATATTTCTTCTCACTAAAAATATATAACAGATGCATTTTTCTGAAGTGTTGCTTGGATCTAATCCTGATTCTTTACTACAGTCTGTGTATTTCTCCACGCTGTGACCACTGTCTTAATTAAAAATCTTTGAGCTTTATCAGTCCATATATGATTAAATTATATATCACTCACTAATATATTGCAGTGTTCTCTGTTGGAAAAAGTTGTCTCTCCTTGCAAAAGAGATGATGATAATAAGCCCTACAACTAGCTTACCTCACGTACTTTTATAAAAACAACATCTGTTTTTTAAGAGAGTCACAGCAACCTTTGCCTAAAGGATGATAAAATACAACACTAGCAACAGAATTCTACTAATAAACTAAAGAATTCTTTTAGTCTCTTTGATAGAGCAACATCCATACATGATGTTATAGCAGCTGAGGACTTCAGTTTTCTGGCTGGTGTAAGCACTCTAATGCAACGTAACTTTCATATTGTTTAAATGATTAGCCAAATTCTCAAGATTCTTCATACTGCTCTTTTTTTTTTTTTTCTATCTCATTAGCCCTTGTGTTTATGTGTTGGAAAATAACCAAATTGTAGTTTTTTTAGTAAGTACCAATAAACAATCTATTTAGAATTCAGTATATTTCAAAGTCTTCTATAACACAGAATAAAAATTTTTAACAATGCATTTTTTCTGAAACACTTTTAAAGAAGCATAGAAGAATCATAAATATCTCAAAGATTGCTTAGCAGATAAGGAACTGTTTATTAGTGGTAGAAAACAATGTAAGAAACAGGATTTTTAATTATATTTTTGTTAAGGGCCAACATTAAATAAAAGTTAAAGAAATTAATCAGTCACTACATCTTTCATGCCATAACTCTTTTATGTTTGGGGTTTCTATACTACTTGTAGTTTTAAGTATCTCTTCTTGGGCTATATTGAAATACTGTGGTTTACTTAATAGTGGGTAGGTAATTTCTTTATAAATAATTGCAACAGAAACTTAGGCAACAAGTAAAATGTTTATTTGATAGGCAACAATAAAATAGTGCTATGTAAACATTCAAAAATTTCATTTCAGATCATAATTTTCTTTATTTTCTGTTTGGTCCTCTGTGTCAATTGTGTCTAGCTCTTCTGGTAATAAAAATGAAAGTTCAAAGAACAGGAAATAGACATGAATATGTGTATGTATTAAAAAATCCACTCAATTGAACTTTAAAGCAAAGCATAGATAACATCACTTTTTATTGGTAGTAAATACATTAGTTAAGTAGTTGAGAGTTGAATACATAGCACTGGAGATGGGCATATCTGTGGGGTTTACTACAAGTGCTACACACCTGCATTATGGTATTTCACATTTCCATCTTAGGATCTCTCCTGTCTTTATTTTTCATAGAAATTTAATAACAACTTCTAAGCCAGTGTAACTACATGAAATCGAAAGTAAATGCTGTTCCCAAAAGAAACTCTGTCACTGAGGAGAATTTAAAAAAAAAAAAAAATTATTTGTGTTGTTTTTTGCAGAATTTTCATTGGCTATGTTACTCATATTCTCAAAGTGTGGTACTGTGTATTTCCACAGCTATTGTATCAGGTTTTTGTTGTTTGGTTTTTTTGTTTTATAAATTAATGCCTTGACTAGATCTGTATCCATTTACTTGGTTGAAAAATACTCCTTTCTTAGATACAAGTTCACTGCTGAGAAATATAGTAGCAAATAGAAGTCAGAGGAGTAGGCTCAGTAAAGTGTCACATTTTCCTGTGCAAAAAAAACCCCGTCCCCTCCAGTATGTTTGCTGGAATTCAGTTAGACAGACTGATGACTACTTCAGAAGCTATTTACAGAGAAAGCATATCTCTGTGCACTGTGTCCAGTTGCAGTGCTGCTTAATATTTTATTTTAATATTTTTTATTTTCTTTTCTTTTTACTAAGAAACATCTGGCATCCCAAACTTCTTTCACATAGAGATTTTTATTGAGTTTTTTCTCAAGTTTATTGAGTTTTTATTGAGGGAACCCAGGTGTATATTCAGATTACTAACTCAGACAGCACAAAATTCTACTTTTTCCTAAGACTAGTTTAAACTGAAGTTTTTATTTAACAATCATTTTTGACAACTATATTGGAATAGATTGATGTTAATCCAAGAATGATAAGGCAATTGAGAAACTTCTGAAGAAAAATGGCACAAAATTGCTTTAAAATGCAAAATTACTAAGCTGCCTAGAAAAGCATGACTCTCAAAAGAACCAGAGTAACAGAAACAGAATGAAATTTTATAGTTCAAAGGGCAGTATCATGCATTTTAGTACTAGTAACCATGACCTGTTGTTGTGTGTTCAGGTTTTGTAAGCCTAGAAATGATAAAAAGGAAAAGAAAAAAAAAGGCACATAAAAGATAAACATGGAGCTAATTTTACAGGAAGACAAACTAATGACATGTTCGAAATACTAAGAACTCATCTAATCTCACATGAAAATTCGATTCAAGAAATATGAAACAAATTTGGAAACAATTTGAACCACCCTATATTAGAGAATACACCTTTAGCAAAAGGATCTGAAAAAATTTATTCTTAAAAAACAAAGTCAGTTGAAATTGAAACTACTGTTGTGTAGAAACACAGCTGTGAAAGAACTAGCACACAAGGAGTGAAATGGCAGCATCTGCCCAAGTACCAATGTGTGTGCATTGGACATGAACACTTCCATCTCAAAAACAAGTTTATGGCCACCAGATAAAAAGTCATCACAGAGAATAAGTAACAAATTGGTTGAGAAAAGAGTTGCACAACAGTTGCAACTATGGAAAGTGATTAAACTTGCTTCCCCAGGAATTTTTCTGTGAGTTGTAGATTCTGGTTTTAAATTTATGCAAAGAAAATATTGGAATTCTTTATTCATTGTTAGTTCAAGTAATGAAGTAAAGGTCTGGAAGTGCAATATTGGTCTTTTTACTATGCTATAAGCCACCTCACCTTTCCCTTGTTCCATGCTGGAGTGAGACCCTATGACTACACTGAAGCAGGCAGTCCCATATAGGATAATCCAGGTCCTTTTGGTAGACAGATTTCTCTGTTTTTCAGAAGGCTTATAATTTCTCTTGATTTCAGCATTTTAAAAAAATCTATTTTTTTAAATGTTAATACAATATTTGTATAAAATATAATTTAAGAATAATTGCTTGAGAAAGTTGCTACATTCTAGGCATTATTCACATGGTTAAATGGGAGAGATGAAGTGAAAAGTTAAAGCACAAGACCCTACTGCAGCTCTAAGTCTAGACTGACCTCTAGGAAGGCACTAAAAACCTCTTTGAAAGAAATCAACTACTGAACAAACTGGTTCCTGCAAGCTTTACAGCATAATACGCATGATGTTACTCTATTTTTTCCTCTTTAATTTAGAATTTTCCAGTTTTATTGCCAAGTCATTCAATGGCAGTTTGAACCTATTGTGAGGAGAAACTGGTCAAAAGAAAACAATTTCTTTTTTGTATTTCTCTGATTTGTTATGAATAATGAAGCAATACATTGATCTATGAACTTTTAAGGCTGGCAAAATTCTAATGCAGTAGAAGGAAAAACAAATATACTGAATCTTCCATAAGCAAAACTAGTCACACAGTAGAAAAAAAAATGAAATTTAGTGTGTTGAATCTATAGGAATGAAGTAATGTTCACTGGAACACCATTAGACTTTCATTCTCTCTTAATAAAACAATAATTTTTTTTCAATTTTGTTCATATATCTTATAACTTGCAGCTCAACTTTAGCATTTAAAATCCAAATTAGACTATTTGTTTCTGTTTTATAGTATTTCTTCAAACATATTCCCCAGATTATTTTTCCATGATGTCTTGGTGGATAATTATTCTCATTAGTAGAAAAGAGCATGCAAGCTGCTCCCTGATTTTTTTAAAAACCTAATCACCTGTAGTATTTTATAATTATAGCCTTCTTCTCTAGGAATCTTAAATCACAAAACCACATTCGTGTAAGTAATGCAGAAAAAGTATGTTTAAAAGTATACTTTCCCTTGAGATTATTTTGTTATGACTTTCATTTTCAACAGATAACAGAGATAGAAGTGATTATCTTATATATAACAATGTCAAATTCCATTAATGTAATGATTAATTACTCTACCAAAAATATAATGAACTCAACCATTTTATATTTTTATTCACCTGTCAAGAAAAGCTTTTAACTCTGCATCAAAGTGCACATTAATTTGTGGAAGTGCACAAAAAGAATGGATGAGTTTATTATATCATAACTATAAAAATGGCCAAAAGGAACAGTATTCTAACAATTGTTAGGCCAATTAAGCCCTTAACAGACTAATCAAAATAAAGCAGATATTTATTAGTCCATTTCCAGTAATGCTCACACTCTGCAGTCCATAATATACAGTGAAGCCTCATAAACAGTAGAATGAATCTTCCTGTTCAAGAAAACTCACTGGTATCTCTAGCCTTTTCTCCACAACACTTACTCCTTTGATTTCATCTCTAAGCTTTAGACTTCAGACTCCTTGAAAGCAGAGAGGTGGTGCACAGTTTTGGACAGCTGTTAAGTCTCAAGGCCTTCACCACTGAAGTTGATGGGGCAGACCTCATTTATACATTTCAATCTCCCTAAGTACTTTGCTTCTGTGGTTTCCCAGCTAAAGCCTGGAAGGTACATGATCACCTTTCCCAAGCTCCTCACATGTAGGTGCCCAGTGCTGTTTGGTAAAGTTAATGAATGAAACCTCCAGAGTTCTTGAACAAAAATTAGGGGAGTGGGTACTTAAAAGTTCAGTCTTGGTAACTAGGGGAAGAAGACTTTATGTAGATACTTGAAATATGTTGTAATTTGTATTACTGTCAAGAATAATTCTTTAGTAACATACATCTCCATCTTCCACTGTTAAATTGTTTTTAAAGTGCTGTCTTGCCTAGCCCTACTCTTTATTCATTTTTTGAAGAATATGAATATGAATCTAATAAAGGTATTTCTTCTCATATTTTTCCTTTCTTTTTCCTTTTTAGCCTATAAATGCGTCATTAAA
>VZRX01007644.1:10292-20798 GCA_013398075.1 Notiomystis cincta
CCCCTCCCCTCCTCTCCATACCAGTATCAGTTAGCCAGATTTGAGGCTTCTTCAGAAAGTCAGATTGGATACAGGAACCTTCCACCTGTCAAATTTTGAATCTTAACCTTGCATGAGATGTTTGAGTATCTAAATATTCAGGCCCTGGCTGCTAGTTCTGTGTGATGTAGGAGGGTTATAATTCTCCAAAGCGACAGCAGGTGCCTTATCTTTGTGCTTGACTGACTTCCTGCCTTGCTTTGCTCCTGCTTCTTTTCTTAGATCAAAAAAACAGTCTTTCCACAGCTTTCAAGTTATTTTTCCTTGGCCAACATGAAAAACCAAAATAACTGAATATCATTCTTCCTGTTTTCAAACTTATTTTATCTTCTCCCACACATGAACATGAAAAACACAGCAAAAAACATAGGGTACCAAACCTGATTCATGCCACAGTTGCCTCAATTTGTTTTGTGTTTTTTGTAGCAAATGATGTAAAACTGCAGGGTGAGAGGTAACTGGTCTACCATACTCTAATAACTCTGAGTGAACTACTAATATATTCAAATCCCATAAAAGTATCTTATTTTCATGTATTTGTCTCATACTTCATATAAAGTGTTTCTTATATTCTTAGCGGAAAAGAAAACAACGAACTAACAAGGAAAAAGTTTTTTTCTTTACTGTAAGTCTTCTGTGCTGAAGTGTGGATAGCTTCATGTAGCAGTACTAGATCAAATTTTTATTTAAATATTCTTTTACTTTCAGAACAGGAATCAAATTTTTAATCTTCTTAAACAATTTTTAAAGGAGTATTTTCAGCTTCTGAAAACTGTTGTTGCTCGTGCAGCTGCAGCATGTGATTTCTGAACATTCTGGTAATTTGAAGCATCCACATATCGAAAACATGCAGAAAGCTGCAAGACTGCAGAAACGCAAAAAAAAAAAAGTGCTTAGATCTCTCTTTGCCATGCTTGAGAATAACATTAAAGGGAACCACACACATATGGACCTAATGGTGGGCAGCATGCTTTAAATTATTCCACTGAAGCTGCAGTCCATATGCTGCTGCGTCCAGATGTTTTCTGTTCAATGTGGGGAGATTATCAAATGCCCCATTGTCACCCTGTACCAGGGCTCTTGCGCAGTATCCGTCACAATGCTTGAAACGCATCTCATACATCAAATCCAAATGCTAAGGGGAAGGGCCTTTATCTGTGATTTGTTGCATGCTTTCAGTTCCTCTTCGCTGTAACAAACCTCGAGGCAGTTGGCAGGTGGTATCAGACAGAACAGATCTCCAGCCGCTTCATCTTCCACTTGACAAATAGACCATTTCGCATCAATCTTGTGGTTCAGTACATTCAGAAAGTTTACAGCATCTTTCCATCCTGAAATCTCTTGATCTACTCTTACTACCTGTCCCTATATGTAAATGACTTTATTGAAGATAAATGTCCTCCTGTTTCAAATTTCTCAGTTACAAAATAACGAAAACTTTCTGTTTGATTCATCTATATAAAGCATGATTATTTCTGTTGAAGTACAGGGAGGTGTCCTACTGAAAGATGAAAACAAACATTTCAGAGGCAATTCATTATGCTGTGATTAAATAAAGTTCTAAATATTCTGCTGTTGTATATTTCAGTATATTACAGAGTCTTTTTGAGTATCACCAAGAAACACGAAAACTGGGGAAATGACTTCTGAAAATACACATACTATATGAGAAAATGTTTTTTCATTTCAAATCGTACCATGTTAGTTCACTTAATATTGACATATTTGTTTTAAATCAGAGTAAATATAGAACTTTTTGATTACATAATCTAGGTGGCAACTACTGAAATCATGTTGCCTGCCCAGTAACAAAAATCTAAACTTTATAGCCTTTTATTACTGTTAATTATGAGTGACATAGACACTAATGTATAATTTGTTGCATTTACTCATTTTAAAATGTNTTCCCAGAGTTTCAGCTAATAACTTTTCCCTGCTGACTCTCAGATCCATATTGTCTTCTCATAACTGATTTTGTTCTATATTGAGGTCTTCCTGTCCAGAATTTTTTCCAAACTTTTTATGATAGGTTCAACACACCACACCCTGAATAGTCTACCTTGTTTTTAAAACTGTCCCATTTTTTGTTACCATCGTGATAGTAAATAGATATTTCTGTCAAGGTCTCCTACTCCTCAATTTCACAAAAGAGTTTTGCCAACTCCTTCTGTTTTGCATTTCCCATTGCTTCTAAAATATCTCCACTACTTGCATCAAGACCTTATGCTATTTATGCCTCCTNCTAATATTCTATCTGTTCAAACTAAAATTATCTATTAAATAGTAAAGAAACTAGTGGCCTTAACTTACAATTTCAGATGTTAAAAGCATTCAAACGATTAATTTATCTGAAAAGAATGATTTTTTTAATGTTAAATAGAAATTTCTGGGGAAAAAAATCAGGATTTAAACATATATATATGAAAATTTAGCTTGCAACATTAAATCTTTAACTGATAGAATTTTTTGATTTTTTATCTAACAGATTTGTTCTTTTCTAAGAGTTTTAGTGTATAGTTTAGTGTATAGTTTAGTGTATAGTTATCTGACTGACAAATTTGAGACCATAATATTAGGTTGTACATACATTTTGCTTATTTTTAAATTGTTTCAACTTTAATATTTAAAATATTACGGAAGGCAAGAAAATATTGATTTACAAAAAAATAAAAGACAGCTTGGTGATTTAAAATAAAAATAGATAAAATGTCTCTAAAATAATGAAGGTAAACTAGAGAAAAACACAGATGTGCATTATATTCCAGTTTTATTCATAAAAATTCATAGCATTACCTTGAATTCATAAATTGTGATTTCTTTCTAGATGAGAAATGGCCTTCAAAACACCCTCTGTTGTATATTTATTATTCTGAGAGACAGTCTGATCTTTGTAAGAAGGGCAGAGAATCATAATAATACACCATAATGTTGAATGGTATTTTTAAGGCCATCACAGGAGCCATCTGTCTCCCCATTTGTTTAAGCCATGGCGAGGTACTGACCTCTGAAGGTGTACTAGCCTCTTCCAAAGTTAGCACCAACCTTATTCTGACTCCAGACAAGGTGTGCAGATTGCTATACGATAGCTTTTTATGTTGGAGCATTGTACCAATGTTACCCGAGTGACTGTGCACACAGCAGTAATCTAAGCTGCATCTGCAGCCAAAGACATCTGGCATTTCATCTTCATTGTGAAATTCATTAGGTGCCAACCAGACCTTTCAGACCTGCTCCTATTTGAAAATGACCTTATTCACAAAAAGAAAAAACAAAAAAATATCTGATGAATTCTATGATTGAGAGGATAAGTTACTGTGCATTGAACTGAGATTGTCACCTTCAAATAAGTAGTTGAAATTTAGTACTTTTCCAAAGCCTAGAAGTTCATATTTCTTATGGAAAATTACTATCTAGAGCATTATTAAGAATGCAGAAGCGATGAATTGTAGTGCAAGGTGGGAGATTTTGATTCGTATTTGGTTTTGCTTTTCTTTTATCTTATCTTCTGCCTTTGTTACATGGTTGGTTTGGCATTTACTATTCATTTATCTGGGTAATAAAGGAAAAGCTCTGAATTTGGCCTTTCATTGTTATATAAAATGTGCTATAGAGATTAATATTTGTGAGAGGTTGAAAATGCCCAACAGGCAAAAATATTACCTTCTTATGCTCTTTTCAATTTAACAATTAACAGAACAAACATCCAAAGCCCCAAGTTATGACAAGCACAGAAAGTTGTAAATATCACTGAGAATTAACAATGATTAACAGAATTAATAGAAATCCTTTTTCCAAAGTTGTGAAAGTTGCGTCTAGAGTAACATCCCAAGAGCCTTTATGCAAGACATGTACTGAGAATTATTGATACTAATTTCAAAACATGATAGATTTGTCAGATGATTATGTTTTGCTGTGGTAAACTGACAGTAGCAAGCTATGTCATGTATCCAAAATGAAAATTGAAAAGAATAAGACCAGTGAAGTATTTTGTTAGGGTTTTTTCAATTTCCTTAGGAAAAAAATACAAATCTATGCAGCTTCATTTAACAGCATAAGATGCAGGTCAGAAATAATTATTTGTGGCAATGAAGCTCAAAAATTTTCAAGTGACAGTTGCATTGGATTTACTAATTTTTTTTTGAAACACTATGTCAGTCACTTATGTTCTTTTCAAAGCCAGAATCTTATTTTGTTTTTACAAAACATTAGGGCATTCTCTTTTATATTTATGTTACTTATATTTTTAACAGGATAAGCTGAAAAAAACATCTTCACAAGAAATTATATATTTAACAAATTAATTTTGATCTTAAGACAAAGTTCTCACCTTATTCTGTCTACCTACATATTACATGGAACTGGAGGCTTTAGAATTTGACAGAAGTATCCTGTTGGTTTCTGGATTTTAGCATTCTTTGATGGAGTCTCTCAGAAGTTTTGTTAAAAACTCTGAAAAATAAATTTTTACATAGTCAGCAATTATTTGTAGAGTGTGACAGCTAAATTGTTTGGAGGTTTTTCCCCACCTCACATGAACATTTGTACTTTTTTTAGTAATTCCAGTGTAATAATTGAGACACAGGTAGCTTATTATTAAACGACAAAATACAGTCACCTTGGGATACATCAGACTGCAAGCCTTTCTCTCCTCAAAAATGTAGGAAGTCAAATACAGTCTTGTTTCTGTGGAGCCTACTTAATTTGCACAGTCACTTGCAATTTTCTGATAATTTAAGAACACTTGATGCCTTATTACAAATCACAAAGTATGTTATTCATAGAATCATAGAATCATGGAATCATAAAATCAGAGAATCATAGAATCATAAAATAGGCTATACTCCTAGAATCATAAAGAGGTTTGAGATGGAAGATACATTTAAAGATCATCAGGACCACCAACTTCACCATCTTCAACTAGATCAAATTGCTCAAACTACCATCCCATCTGAACTTCAAGGTTTCCAGGGGTGGGATATTCACGACCTTTCCACTAGGTAATCTGTTTGGGTATTTTATCACCATTATTATAAGAAACTTCTTTCTTATAATTCCTCTAAATTGAAGCTCTATTATTTTAAATCCGAGATCCCTTGCCCTATTGCAACAGGCCCTCAGTGAATGCAATTTGTTCTTCAAGTAATTAATATCATTCAGATTGGAAATAGTAGGAAATGATCACATTTTTTCCCACTGTTGTGGAACAGTGAAAACAGTCTGTACATGTTTTTGTATATAGTCTCTCTCCATCTTTCTTGTAGGCTCAGGTACTGGAAGGCATTTGTTTCATTCTACATGTTTTTCAACCTTGTGGTCTGTCTCTTTTCAAAGGTACTTGGTTTTGACTATTGCTGGTAATGTTGGGTAGAATTGTTAATGTTTACTATGAATAGAAATACTGGAATATTTTACATTTTCAGCTGGAGCTAGGTTATCAAGGACAGTCTCCATTTTTTACCTAAACCCTTTTTTTCATGCTATTTTGACATGAGAAGTTGCCTTGAGTACTTACACTTGTGAAAAGATAATTTATAATTCTGAAATAGTTTTAAATAATTATTCTTAAGTAAATTTGTCATTCTTTCATAAAACACATAAAATGCCTCTGTCATCAGGCAATTTTTTGTATTCTATTAACATTTTTCTCCAGTATATGATACCCTATAATTTAAAAAACGTGTATCCTTACCAGATAGATTCTAAATTGACACATATGCAATATTAACCAAACAATCAGTGGTAAAACTCACTGGTCAAATCAATGTATTGTTGATAAATGTTCCCTTGTATAGTCTTTTTCTGCTTTACAGATTTCTTTCTCAGTCTTCTAGGAAGTAGATCTAATTAGCTGAAAGAGTTGCACATCCTTCTAGATCAGTATTAGGAAGATCCTCTACTGAATATCCATGCAGGAAATGCAGTGCTTTTTGATATTCCATCCACTCTTATTCTGATGAAAATATATTAATACAGTAGCATAAAGTGGCAAAACTTGAGTCTTTTCCTTAGAACTTGGTATAGAAAAGTCCACTAAATATTCTATACACAGCCATTTCTAGAAATCCTTGACTCAAGAATTGAGAAATGTGCCGGTTTGGACACCAGTCGAGGAGGAAACAACCCAGAAGGGAGTCTCTCTCCTCTCTCCTGCCAGCCAAGCAAGCAGGTCCCGGCAGCACCCACCCCTCACGGGTTCGGGAGAAAGAATTTCTCAAACGAGAGTGAAAAAAACCCTGTTTATTCAACAAAACGAGCTCCCCCCTCNATTAACTAATAAAATTAAACCAATTAAAGGGAATTAATGCAAGAGACTGCTGTTTTTCATCCTAACACTTTATTAACATACCGTTAAGAAAGTAACACTAATTAATGCATTTACTAATTTACTTTCTAAAATTCTGAAATCATACAATAATAAATTTCTATTTTTGATGTCATATTCCTGGCATTGATTTTACTTAATCTCTGAAAAGTTTTGAAATTAAAGTATTTCAGAATCTGGAGGAGGAATTTCTTTTGGGGGGAGAATTTTCCTTTAATTTTACCATAATTGCTGATTATGTGACAAAAAATAATTGTGTCAGTAACTACTTTTCTTATTCTAGGAAGCTCATGAATCTTTCTGGAGGTTTCTTTTTGTTCCTGTATTTTGATATGTTAGAGGAAGCCATATGTGATTCCTCTCAGGCAAAGTAGTCTGAAGGATGACAAATCTTAGACTAACCTTATCAGAGATTTATACATCTTTTAAATTTGATGTTCCGCAAATATTAGTTGATTTTTTCTTTTAACAATTCTGACTCAGGATGGCCTTGTAGGATTCATTGTCTTCTATGTAAAAGTGCTGTGATTGAACCTTGGTGAACACGTATCTCTTTAGAAGTTTACAGCACTTTTTTTCTTCATGTTTATATCAGACCTGTATGCAGACAGCATCTTCCTTCCCTAAAAGATAAATATATTGAATTGATAAAGGGTTTTCCCTTCTAAACTCCGTTCTGCATGTTCCCTAAAGAGACATGTCTTCATCACTCATACTTGACTGTTTGCTACCAATATTCATACTTGGGTTTTTTTCTGGAGTTTGGGAGTTCTTCAGTGCTTCTCATCACTGTAGAGCCTGTACCTCTTCTGCAGGTCTCTATAATCAGAAAAAGATACTGATAAATTACATACCTGATTCTACTTCTATTTACATTTGTTCCACTCAAGTATGTGCAATGAACATCATAATTCTGAGGCTGAATTGAACCTGCAGGGTAGGGTTTTAATTACCACTAGGTAATTAAAAATTCAGGGTTGCTTTTCAGGGCAAACTTGATCTAGAATGTTGTCAGTAAAACCTGCCTGGAACATTGCAATGTCAATTTTATGCAATCATTTATCAAACTATTTTATAAACACAGTGTGATTAATGTACAAACATTAAGTAGGTATGCATACACACAGCTGACTTATTAAGTTACCTGAAATATCCTGCACAGCAGTACATTATACCATACAGGCCTATTTATTAAACTCAGAAATCTTGAGCTGGCACATCACTTAAGTGATGAAAGTTCCATTTCCTTTCATACAATAAGCCAAACCTCCAGATATATATAAAAACTATCTTTTGAAAATTGTTCTCAGAAAAGTAAATATAAGCTATGTAGATGAAAGAATCACAGTATTAATTTAAAATGCTATGCCAGTTTCAAACTAAACCAGGCCATGTTTCTCGTTCATAAATGTCACTCTTCTGTAGATATGTTAGAGTTTTGACATGGAGCAAATTTCTAGCCACTTCCTGGGAGCCTTCTTGTCTCAGAGCTATCAAGCAAACAAGAATAATGACACAAATTGTGCAAAGAAGCTTGTATGAGTCTGGTTCAGATGTATATTCATCTCAGTTAAGATGACCTACTGTTCTTCTCAAACATAACCTAAAGTTCAGTGTTAAACTGATCATAATTGCTTAATGACTTCAAAATAAAGTTTGCTATGAATTTATGAGGAAAGTAGTCATATTGTTTTAGTCATAGTAATAACTCAAGTCCTTGAGACACAACCCATTTGTAAAAAGATTGAATCATTATCCTGACATTCGGGAAACATATGTTGTGATTGCAGCTAAACTGAAGGAAACATCTTACCTAAAGAAGCAAAAATTATGCAGAAGAACCTTAAAAAAACATGAAAAAAAAAATCCAACCTTGTTTTTTGTTCTCTGCAGTTATTTTCAGATGGGGGAAAGTTAACCTTAGTTTCTGCATTGCAGTAGCTTTTAACTGGTATTATAAATCTCAAAATATCTTCATTCTGTTGAAGAAAATAAAGGAAAGCCTGGAAGGCATCTTTTGAGTTTTTCTCTTCTCATTCTTTTTTTTCTAACAATACTATGTTTCTATCACAACTTATCCAGCTGCAATGAGACCAAAGGGAATGATAGGTAGAAAATATTGTTCTATTTTTTTTCTACAGTTTTCTGAATACTTTAAATAGAAAATTGATTATTAAAAATGCTGACATAATCTTTCTTTCTAGGGGAGTTCTAGTTCAGAGTAAGCAAGTTGTCTGCAGAGATCCAAAGCATTGAGCAGTACAGGAAGACAGTAGACTTCCTTTATTTTTTTTCTTTTTACATTTTGTAATGCACCTTTAACACAGAATTTCTTCTACTGATGGAAACAGATTACCTATTTTTGTCTTTTTTTTCAATGTCCTGTGATTTTGCTTGTTATTTTAAGGAATTTTTAATTACAATATTCAAGGAATATTAGAATCCTTGATGTGGCTTCAGTAAACCTTAAATTCTTTTGCCAATAAGGAAAATAAAATTTTGGTTATTAGTTTAAAATTAAGAAGTGAGTTTTATATAAAATCCTGTTTCCACTCCATCTACTGCTGCAAGCAAGTAGCCAAACATCTCATTTTTCCACTCTATGAATGCACATATATCTTTCCATGTAATCACAGTGGCTCTTTAATACCTTGCCCTCAGTTTTCTAATTCAACTGATAGTTTTAAAGTACATTATACTTTTACCTTCACATCTTGGTAGTTTTGGAGCTAACCACAGATGAGTTCTGGCTGGTTGCAGATAGAATTGCCAGTCTTTCCTTGCAGCAGTACTCTTCCTCAAACAAAGTACGCTTAAACAGAAATGTAAGTGGCAGCTGTAAAAATATCTGGAACCTCTTTTGGGAAAGAGTGAGTCCAGCAGCAGGAAGTACCAGTGGAACACTTGCTGCCACAAAGATGCCAGGAAATATAAATGTGGAATATTAGATGTTAGAGCAAAAATACAAATATACCAGACCCTTGTGTCTGTTTCTCCTGTCAATATCAAGCCTGAAATCCATAGTGATTTTTTGATTGTTTGTATCTCAAAATTAACACTACTCATACAGTAGTTCTGTGAAGCTGAATACTGTTATTCAAAAGAGCTATAGTCTGAACCCTCAATTCATCATGGGCCACTCCTACAAAAATTGAATATGAATTCATGCATACTATTGATTAAATTTCTTTTTAGTTTTAAGAATGTCCTTTCCATACCACTTTTAGAAAATTCATAAAAAGCCTAGCTACTGGGAATAGCCCAAAGGCATATTTGAGCTAATGCATCCTAAATGAAATCTTAACCTTCAACCTTCATTTTCTAAAAGCATATTCTCTAATTAGATAGTGCTCTTTTCATGCAAGTGAAAGGTGTAATGCTGATTAGGTTTATATTGCTGAGGGAAATTTTGCCACTGCAAGGTCAACATCTGTTGACTTAAAAACTAGAAGGCATAATTCAGCTTTTGAAATCATAGCTGCTTCTAGTAGGGTTAATTAAACACTAATACATCATTTCCAGAAAACTCATAACAAATGTAAGCTAACCAAAGCTAAAGATTATATTTTTCACTTTCTGATATGCATTGCATAAATTAAGCTCACATAGCATACAGGTTAACAGAAGTATAACCATGAACCTCAACACAGACAGGTTTGATTGCAGCTTTTTTCTGGATTGATTCAGTTTTTTGCCTTAAGTCTTCTGCACTAGAATGCAATTAAGGAACAAAAAGCATAATGACATTAATGCTAGGTACTCCAACCTCAAAACGTGCTTGTTTAATCAGGAGCTCTGAATGTGACTTCATGCACAAGCCCTTGTCAATATGTTTCTCATTTCTCCCACTGCACAGACTGAGAAACAACTCCTTAGCTGGAATACAGATTAGATATAGACAAATGACACACACTTTTCTTCTCTTCCAGAAGACAATTAGGTTTTTTGTGACTATCAGTGTAATAACATATGCATTTCTAGTACATTACTAAAAAGGTCAGATACTGTGATGGTTTTTTAAATTTTGTTTCAGAACTTGTAAATACAAATTCCAAGTACAAGCTTATAGAGACACAAATACAAAAGAGTTTTCCTATTAGGGAAGTCACCTCCCCTACTTAATGTAATATTAAAATCTACATTGT
>VZRX01007646.1:0-21428 GCA_013398075.1 Notiomystis cincta
GGGCTCCTCGGACCCTCAGGGCCCCGGACGGATCTCGGCCGCACTGCCGCGAGCCGCCTCGACACCCGCGCTCCGGCCGCCGGCGGCCGTGACGGGTCCGTGTTTGCCGCCGCTGGCCTGCTGCAGGTAAACACAGCCCAGAAAAAGCAACGCACCGGGATGGGCTGGCTGGGGCTGCAGAGGGATCCGGGAAAGCCCCGGCCTGGGGGTGCCCTGTCCCGGCGTCCCGGCACGAACACAGTTACCTTGGGCCAAGCAGGGCGTGTTTACCATGCCGGCCGTGGCAGCACCGGTACGGACAACATGTATCCCGGTAATCCACTCAGCGCAGTCCCGGCTCCCCGGAGCCCCCAGAGCTGCCTCGGGGTCCCACTCTGTGCGGCCGCCACCACTGGCTGCAAGACCCTGTGGGTACGGGCAGAGGAGCCCGGGCATAAGCTGGGGCCCACGTGTGTCTTGCCATTACCATAGGGATCGGACCCACGGCTGCCCACTGGAGCTGGCCCCAGCACCTTTCCAGGCCCGGAGGGGGCTTTGGGGGAGGACAGGGAGCCCCCAGCCCTACCTCCTGGGGGCAGAGACGTGCTCTGGGGGGAGTCCCTGCAGGCAGCTGCCGGGGCCCTGGCAGGGGGCAGGGTGGGACCGGGGGGCATCCGGCACAGACACGGCCACAGGCTGCTGCCCACCCCCTGCTCTCTGATGCTCAAGAGATAAGTAGTGCCCTCGCCATGCAGCTGTGGGCAGTGTGCTCGTGGCTGTGTCTGGCCACTGCAGTTCAGCTGCCACAAGGGATATGGTGAGAGGGTACGTGCACACCGGGAGTGTAGGGCTGGCGTAGCTCGTGGGACCACAGCCGGGCTGGAACGTCCCTTGGGTGCTGTGGGGCTCCACTGATTTCCTGCTCCATGCTAGCCCTTTGCATGACACAGAGGAGCACCCATCAGCCCCAGGAGCAGTGCTGCAGAACCTGAGGGATGAAGAAGCACAGCCCAGCAGGGCAGCCTCCATCTGTTTGTGAGGAGAGGGCCCAGCTCCCCAAGCACTCACCTGCCCATGGCCTGTGCTGTGGCTGGGCATAGGCCCAGAGTGGTGATGCCAGTTAGCATCATTAGGCCTTGTTAAGGTGACGAGCTTTCACTGCTCTGCTATGCCAGTCTGCCTCTGTTCAGTCTGCCAGAGCCCAATTAGTGTCACATCCAGGAGGCAGCTCCCACAGAGGTGACGGGCGCCCTTGGCACAACCTTACCCTGGAGCTGCTGTCCAGCTGGGACTGGGCACAGCTTGGCGCAGGCCTGGCTGTGGAGCCTTCCCACACCTCCCTCTGCACATGGGGCCAGGGTTGCTGGGCACAGAGCAGGGTGAAGACCCCCTCCTTGGCACAGTTCCAGGGGCCAAGCCTTGCTACCATCTCAGCTCTGGGGGGGCTCAACTCCCAGCCCATGCCCTCAGCAATGAAAAGGGGGTGCAGCATCTCTCCCCTCCTGACAGGACAGCAGGCCCTGTGTACATTCACTCTTTATTATACATCAAGATCTCAGATACTCCAGTTCTTTGATTCCTTGGGGCCAGCTCACACAGGGACACACATGGTGCTCACAGCCCCCACACACTGGGCAGTGTGGGGTGAGGGGCTGTGAGGGGTGGGGGTCTGCCCAGCCCCAAGGTGAGTGAGGGTGCAGAGTGGTGGTGGGGGATACTCCCACAGAGGCTGGATCCAGTGTGGGGTAAGTGCACTGTGGGAAATAAGTGCTGGGTCCCCGAGCAGGCCCTGCCAGAGCCAGGCCATGTTCCCCACCATCATTGGTATGAGGCACAATCCCTGAAGAGCCCAGCAGCCAGTGGTGCTGAGGAGTTTTGGCCAAGCAGAAGCAGAAGGTAGGAGGCCAGGAGCTGGGCAGGAGGTCCAAACTGCACTGGGGTTAGGGAGGAGCACAGGGGCTAAAGGCAGAGGGAGGACAGGGCCTCACACACACTGCCCCAAGCCTCAGCCTCACCGCTGCGGGGTCAGCAGCCTACTCAGCCCCATAGGCTCTGTGATGAGGTACAGGGACAGGCATCTGATCTCCCTACTCCCTGAGACAGCATAGTCCTGCTTCTGGGACACATCAGGGACAAGGGGGGGCAAAGGGGGGCAAGGACAGAACTCAGAGCCAGTAGAGAAGTGGAAAGACAGAAAAAACCCCTACAAAACCCCCAAAAAGCAGTAGTGCAGAGGTGGAGATGCTGAGAATGGGGGTGAGAGGACAAGCAAGTTTGCAAGGGGGGGTTGGCCACAGGTGCTGGCAAGGCACAAGAGTGAAGTTGAAAGAAGGGGGAATGGCACTGGCCCCAGAGAGCAGAGAGGGGTTGTGGGATCTTGGGGGTGACCCACACGCTCACCCCCCCTAGGGCAAGGCAGGGTCTGGTCCCTCTGACTCAGGTGGTCACTTTGATCCCAAAATTTTTGCGCAGCTGCTCCAGGAAGAGAAAGGTGAGAACGGTTTGAGGAACGAGCCGGACAGCAGCAGGAACAAAGCCCTGGAAGGGGACAGCAAGAAGGGAGAGAGTTACTGTGTGCCTGCCACTGGTTGTCCCAGCAGCCCAACGCTGGCAGCAGCACGGGTTGGGAGTTGGGAGGTGTGGCTCTGTACTGGCCGGGCACGGACTGCGGGCTGCGGCGCAGGCACTGTCACACCATGGTCACCACGGTGCATACAGGTCTCAGCACCATGTGCTACCTGCTCTGCTCCACACATCAGTGCTAACACCTGCACTGCTGTTTGGGAGCCCAACGGGTGCACCAGGGCCACAGCTGTGGTGCCTGGGCCCAGTTTCATTGAGGCCAGGGCTTGCAATACCGTGGGGCCAAGCCTGGGATGAGCAGACAAAGGCCTGATGAAGGAAGCAGCTGGGCTGCTACAGCAGAGACTGGAAGACCCCCCGCCCCAGGACTGTTCTGGACCACCTCTGCTTCCAGCTCGGCCCAGCCTGCCCCACCCCATACACCCCCAGCCAGGTACCTTGTAGAAGGCAAGCGGTCCAAGCTTGGCAGTTTCTATGGCACAGTGGGTGACGCTCTGGAGTGAGAGGGTGAGAGATGAGATGGAAGGGCTGGGAGGCACAGGCTGGCACTTAGGGAAGGGAGGACAGGCAACAGCAAGGTGGGCAACTCACCCGGTACTCTCCATGGGAATTCATGAGGCGGGTCTTGAGCACATCCAGGGGCTGGCAAAGGAATGTGGCACACCCACCCTGCAGAGAGTCAGCCAAGTCAGGAGACCTCGGTGCCAGCAACTGCTATGGTCACTGGAGAGACTCAGAGCCACACTGGGACCCAACCTCAAGCCAGGAGCCTCCTGGAGCCACTGTGCCCGGCTCTGCTCTGCTGAGCCCGGAGTGGCAGCTCTGGCGGCCCCAGCCTGACACTCTGAACCTGGCTGCAGGCAAAGCCAGTCTCAGCTCTGTCCCCTGGACCCAGCCCTACTCACAGCAATGAAGCTGGACAGAAAGTGAGTGAAGATGTTGTCTGACAGCAATCCAGTTGCGAGAATCAGCTGCTTGACCTGGTCATAACAGGAAAGCTGCAGAGACATGGTGAATCAGTGACATGTTCCCCTTTCCTTGCCACACCAGAGACCATCCTAGTCCCTATCTCCGTCACCTACTGCCCAGGAGAGCTGTCCTACCTGCCCAACGGTAACAAGGGCCCCGCGACAGGATGCTACCGATGCTCCTGAGAAGAGTTTCTTCAGGCCCTCTGCAGACAGATAGATTTGGATCAGCAAAGTTCTCTGCTATCACTCATGTTCCATTACCCTGGGAGCCTTCTTCCATGCCCGGTCTGTGTCCATAACTCCTCACACAGCCCTGCTTGAAGCACACCATAGCAAACAGGCTGAAGGAGCAGGGAGTTCTTCAAAACAGCATGACCTACCCTCCCTGCCTCTGCTCATGCCCAGTTCTACCTGCTTCACCCTCCTGTGCTCTTCTGTTGCAGTTCCCAGCAAGGTCACCCTTTCCCACCAAGTATGTGCAGGCTGCCAGGCCCTGCCAGACCTTGTCCAGCCAGACAATGAGATGCCAGACCTGCACTCTCCTGGATCCCCCCAGCCCCAAGGGCATCCCCTGGCCCCTCTCCCTGCCCTGGCTGAGCAAACATCCAGGGTAAGCCCTGACCCGGCACCTGCTAGGACACCGGAGCAGGCTCACCCACATGGCTGGCATGGCCTCACCTTCCCGGAGGACACGGTACATGCCATCCAGGGCATGGGCATAACTGGAAGGAGCGAGAGGGGAAGAGGTCAGGGCCCGAAGCTCCCCAGCACGGCAGCAGCCCCGCCGCTCCCCCCCGGGCACCGGCGGCTCCCAAGCGGAGGCCCCGGCGCAGACCCCACCGCCCCCAGTCTGGGCGGTCGGGCCGTGCCGCCGGTGCTGTGCTGCCCCCCCGCGGCCACGCAGACCCCCGGCCCCGGGAGCGCCAATCCCCTTCGGCCACCTCCACTCTGTCCCAACGGCCCCTCCAGGTCTCCCACCCCTCTTCCCCAGCGCCCCTCGCCCTGGCCCCTCACTCACTTGCGCCGCTGAGCTGGCGGCTGCTTCACATCGTTCTGCATCCTAGAAGGCAGAGCACTGCAGGTGAGGCGAGAGCCGGTACCCCACTGTCCCCTGCAGCACCAGGGACCCTAGCACAGGACAGTGGAATTGTGTTGCCCATTTACAAAGGGCCAAGAAAGTTGCCTCCAATCCCACTCCCCCTGAGGGCCACACACGGCTGGGTGCTTTCACCAAAAGGCAGAACAGCTCTGGCCATCCTGAGTACAGAGCTCCTGGCTCACTGACCGTAGGTTCAGTAATGTCAGGAGCACCCTCCCACCACCCACCACCCCAAATGCTGTCATGCACTGGCCAAAAAGCCCTGGTCGTGCAGACAGAACTGACCTGACGTTCACCATGTCTGCTGGGGTCCCCACAAACCCACCAGTGAAACCTGTGGCAAAAGAAGAGTTGGGTCAGGGGCTTATCCATCCTGAGGGAGCCAAGGCCAAGGGTCCCACTGCCTGGCTCACCTCCTGCTGCACCGAAGAGTACTTTCTGGTAGAAGGGGGGAGGCCCCTGGTTGCCCTGGCCCAGGCGGTTCTTTGCAGTCTCATAGATGCCAAAGCGAGTCAAGGAATATGTCATCTGGATGAGGAGGAAATGAGTGACTGTGTCCCTGGCACAGTGCAGCTCACCAGCTGCAGCACACGCTGCAGGAGCCCCACACACTCACCTGCCGACACAGTGAGGCACTGAGCCCATTGTAGAGAGCCAGGAAGCCGTCAGTGCGGATCACGTGCATCGCCATCCCCATCATCCGCATCTTCACCTCCTGCTGCGTCTGCAGGTGGACCTGGGGCAGAGTGCAGCAGCGTCAGCCCAGTGCTGGGCTGGGCAGGAATGGAAGCACATTGAACAGGTGTGGATCTGAGCATGTGTCAGGTTAACAGCATTTGCACAGGAGCCAACAGCAATAGCTCTGGGCTCCCCACACCTGTGCCAACAGCAATAGCACCAGACACCCCACACCAGACTGGCCCAGCCTGGCACCAGAGGGGTGGAGGCAGTGAAGGAAAGAGAAGTGCCCAGGCACCTGCCTGCAGCACCTCCTAGGCCCTGCCCTCAACAGCCAGCCCCAAGGTGAAGGGTGGCGCCTGCTCTTCTGGGCCACCTCAGGGCAGGGGAGTGGTGGAAGGTGTGTGTGTGTGCATGTGTCCAGCAACATGTGAGTGAGTGAGTGAGTGAGTGAGTGAGTGAGTGAGTGAGTGAGTGAGTGAGTGAGTGAGTGAGTGAGTGAGTGAGTGCCCAGTGTGGGTTTGCTCCAAGGGATGCAGCTGGGCTGGTGAAGTCACGGCCATGCAATACAGCAGGCCTCTGGAGCCACTTCCCCTCCTCCCCAGTGCAGGAATCACATAGGCAGGAAGAGAACCCCACAGCTGGCCAGGCGTTCCCCTTGCTGCCTGCAGCAGCCCAATGCTTCCCACCATCACCAGGGGAAACAGCAACAGGCATGGAAGCTGGCTGGGACAGGGGAGTCGTATCAGCTGGTGCTGAAGCATGCTCCAAGCACTGCAGGAACCACATCTGGGTCAAAGGCCCCAGGAGATAAGGAGGGCAAAGGGCCGCTGTCAAGGGACCAGGCCCAGCTCCCACTGCAGAAGCCATGGCACAGCTGGGTCATGGGACACACGGCAGGACGCTGGGAACAGTCACTATCTCCCATATGGAGCAGCAGCAGGGGTGCAGGGGCCTGGTGGATTTTGGACGTCAGGGACCAGAACTTGTGGCTGCTTGCAGACTGGGGCAGATGAAGCAGGCACAGCAGGCAGAGCCATACAGGGACATGGTCTGCTACCTGCAGTCCTAGGTCTGCAAGAAGGGCAGGTGGGCAGGCATGGGACGGGCTGGCCAGGCTGTGGTCACTGCAGGGCCAGCAGCCTGTGTGTGGCCAGTGGCTGCATGGAGGTGGCCTAAGGGCACAAGCACTTTCCAGGCAGGCTGGCCAGGGCCTCTCACTGGGGCCAAGGTCCAGAGATGCAATGAAGTGCCCTTCGTCCCCTGCTCTGCCAGACTCCGAGGCCTCTTGTGCCTCCCGAGGCCTGGCGCCAGCCTCTGCTGTAAGGGAACTCCTGGCCAAAGGCAGGTCTGTACTCAGTATTCAGGTATAAACCCTCTGGCAAAAACAGCCAGCTAGGCTGTGCTACTTGCAGCTGCAGGAATGCAGTGGCTGCACATCCGCACAGGACAGCATGGGGATGCAGCCCAAACACCACAGCCCTCAAGCTGGCTCAGAGACAGACCTCGAGGCAGGTGCCAGACTAATTCCCTTTCTTATCGCCTTGCCAGGGCACCCCATACAAGCTCCCACGGGCTGGCAGCCACCTCCACTGGGCAGACAGGGCCAGCTGGACAAGGCAACAGGCCGAGCACTGGGGAGGTGGCATCACCCTGCCAGGGCTGGCTCTTCTCCTGGGCTGTGCCTGGAACATCTTCCTCTCGCTCCATGCCACAGGATGGGAAGGGGCTCTCTGTCCCAGCCTCACCCACAGGCATGGCCCTGGGAAGGGCAGGCCCTGTCCTGGGCTGCCTCTTCCCTCCCCCTCCACAGCCTGATCCGCTGCCAGGCTCATGGCCACTTGGCTGGCACACAAGGCTCCGGGCAGCGCTGGCATGTGCCCCATCCGTGGGTGCTGGCAGCACAGGGCTGCGCGCGGCGCCCTTTGTGCAAGGAGCAGGCGTGCCAGGTCATCTGTGGTGCCTAGGTGACATCTTGGCCGACGGGCTCAGAGCACAGTGGGCCAGTGTCCAACACTGCTGGCCCCAGAGCCGCTGTCATATCCAGGCAGGACTGGCCAAGGCACCCTTCACAGCTCCTCGAGCTGACACCCCGAGCCCCCAGACCCCTCACGCCCATGCCCCCGGGCTGGGACTTGTGACCCGTCAGCCATGTCCCTGCACAGCTCCTCAGCACCGACCCCCAGCAGCTGTTTCCCCAGACCTCTCTACAGCTGTTCACCAGCTCCCTCAGCTGCTCTGGCACCCTCACAGCCATTCCCTATCCCTTCACGACCATTCCAGGACCCTCAGGCCTGCTTCCCAGAACCCCAGAGCAGCTCTCCATCCCCTCAAAGTCGCTCCAGGACCCTCACAGCCACCCTCTCCTCACCTCTGGCAGCTATTCCCCAGTACCTCAGAGCCAGTCCTTCCGCTGCTCCGGGATCCTCAGAGCAGCTCCTCATCCCCTCGCAGCCACTCTGGGACCCTCACAGTCACTCCCAGTCTGCCCCGAGCCGCTCCCCAACCCCTCGAGACTGCTCTGGGACTCTCACAGCCGCACTCCCCCCCCAGCCGGGTCCCTCACAAGCAGTCTCGCCATTCCGGGAACCTCAGACCCGCTCCCAGTCCCCTCACAGCCGCTCCCCCCGCTGNGGGCAAGGCCACGCCCCCTCCCGTTAAGCCACGCCCTCTCCCGGTACCGGAAGGGGGTGGTGCGGGCCCGGGGCTCGCATCTCCGAGCCCGCTGCGAACGCGGCAACCACGGGCTCCAGAACCCTCGTTGCCACCCCCCCCACCTCCATTGCCAGCCCGTGGAAGTGGCTTCTCCCCGTTAATAATTAGCAGGGATTAATCAATGAGGAGGTGAGGTCATCAGCAAAACGCAGAGTAAAGAGGTGGAGGATACACAGGTACAAACGGCAGCGTTACAGGCGTGCACACACTGAGCGCAGGGATAATTAGCGGCTCCAGAACACTCCTTCCCACCCTGCATGCATCTCCACAACCTGTGGAAGTGCATTCTTCTCGTTAATAATTAACTAGAGGTGAGACCATCAGCAAAAGGCAGTGTGAGGAGGTGAGTGGTGCGCTGGTACAAACTTCCGGTGGCTGCAGGGAGCCTACAAGAAAGATGGAGAGAGACTATTTACAAGAGCATGTGGTAACAGGACAAGGGAGAATGGCTTCAAACTCAGCACAGGTTTAGATTGGATATTAGGAAGAAATTTTTGGCTGTGAGGGTGGTAAGCACAGGTTGCCCAGAGAAGCTGTGGCTTCCCCATCCCTGGAAGTGTTCAAGGCCAAGTCAGATGGGGCTCGGAGCAACCTGGCCTAGTGGAAGGAGTCCCTGCCCAAAGCAAGGGGCTGGAATGAGATGACCTTTCAAGGTTAGTTCCACCCTAAACCATTCTGATTCCATGAAATGGGAAGCATGGGGATAATCGGCACTTGAGAAAGAGGAGTCATTTTCCATGTTTTTTTTATATTTGTAAGGTAGAGTTCATGGTGATGTCAGAAGTAGCAGCTGTGCCAAACCATACAGCATTCTTCGGGAGAGAACCCCCACTGTGCCACACGCACACGGAAGGGTCCGGAGCCCAGCCTGGGCAGCAGCTGTAGCACCAGTCTCTCCACGCTGAGATCACTCCAGAACAACAGTCCCTCCTGCCGCCTCTAGCGCTGCTTTGATCTTCTCAGCTTCCTCCTTGGAGGCGTTTGCCTTGATCTCCTGGGGAAGGGACTCCACCAGCTTCTTTGCCTGCGAGAGGGACAAAGTACGAGCCTTGCAAACTGGCTTTCACTAACTGGATTATTGGATTTAGGGCCATGATCCTGACCTCTGCTTAAGCCAACCACGGAAACTCACCGCCCAGTGCAAACCCCAGGACTTACACTTGGACTACGGCACATCCCACCAGAAGGCAGCCAAACCTGACTGCAAGCCATGGCACATCTGCTGGGAAACCTTTTCCAGCATTCACTACCCTTAAATTCCTTCCACCATGTGCATGGTGCTCCCAGATGTGCAGCCCAGCCTGCGCAGGTGTGGGTGCAGGCAGAGCCCCATGCAGTGACCTGCTGAGGCAGCATCTGCCCGGCACTGGGCTGGCTCTGCTCAGTGCCAATGTTTTGGTTCACATACTTGTACCAGCAGGAGGGGGGGTGCAAGGTATGGACACAGCTGCACTGGCTGAAACAGAGCTCTAGCACAGACTACTTGACAACACAGTATTCTGATATTTTAGAGACGTTAAAAACAAAACTACTGGTACTAGGCAGCACTGTAATACTCAAGACAAGCTGAAAAACTGTTGAGCTAATTTAAAGAAATTACTGCAGTGCTGGTATAGAGAAAGAAGTGAGCCCAGGGGGACAAGCCCTTGCTGCTCTTAAATGCAGCAGCTCTCTGCCACAGCACTGCAGGGGTTTAGCACCCACTGGACTGGCCACCGTGCTGGCTGAAAGGTTTTATCCTTTTGATTCCTGCTGGGTTCAATGCCTACATATCTGTGGTGGCAGAAAAATGTGGTTTTTTGCTGGGGTTAGAAAGCACAGATGTGCAGGCAGCGCTCAGTGGGGCAGGAATGCCTTTGCTCACCAGGCCAGGATTTGGACAGGAACCTGTTCAGGCTCACTGCAATGAGGACAGGCAACACAATACAGGTTAATTTCTGAACCCTGTTCACCGAGGTGTGACTCTATTCTAAAGCAGCCCCGACCAAGATAAGCAGCTGTTCCTGTCAGTGGGAAGAAGAGCACAGCCCAAGCCAACTGGGGCCCACGTAGCACCAGCCACGGGACAGAGGCAGCATGCTCCCAGTTCAGCTAGAGCCCAGGGCTGGTGGTGACAGAGGGTCAGGATCTGCTGGGCAGCTCCCAACGAGAGCAGAGGTGCAGCTTCGGCCCAGTGTGTGCTGATCACGCACCTGTCTCATCACGCAGTTGTTGCTGCAGTCCCAACAGTGCCCAAGGTAATCACTAGCTGTGCTTCCCTCCGTGCTACGAGCAGCCCTGCAGGGCCTCGTTAAAGCCTTGTTAAAAACACCTTGACTGGACGGCAGTAAAATTCATAATAAATGTGCTTCGGCTCCACTTTGAACACCTCTGCAGGGTAGAACCTCCACAACTGTTTGTGTTGTGTGTGTGTTTCACCTGAAGGACTGAGCTTGGGTACACCACACTTGAGTTTGTCTGCTCACTTAGCATCAGCTCTCCAGTTAATTATCTGCTGATTGTGTCCATTACAGGGTTTGGTATTTTCCTGTTTGCTTGGGACCAATAATAAATGAACCAGAGGAACCATACTGACAGTCAGGTAATTATGCCCATGGGACAGCCAAACTTGTACCTGTGCCACTGACTTTCTCTGCAGGCTTTGCAATGCAGCAATTAGAATGGGTCAGGAGATTATCTGCAAACACTTCTGCTCTCCTGGGCTACAACAGGAGCAGACACTGCAATGCTCAGCGTTACAGCTGGAATACTGGAAAGTGCTACTATTGACCCAAGATATGGAAGCATGACCCTGTAGAGAAGTGCAGCACATTCCATGCTTCAGCAGTAGCAGTTTCATCACTCAGCATGCTGAGCCCACATCCCAGGTCAGGGGCCTGAACTCAGACACTGCCCACGGCTGACGCCTGTCTCCTCCAAGGAAAGAAGCAGCACCACCTATAAAATGAAAGGCCCTGAAAAGAGCCGGAAGCCTGGATTGCAAGATGTGTGTTTTAGAGAAGCTCATTTAACTTCAGAAATGCACTGCCTTTGGGAAAGGCAAGCCAAACCCAACTGTAGCGAGGGATGCTGGCTACTCCTGAGCTCTGCAAGAAAGCTCACAGCAGCTGTCAGGTTTGGAGAAACTGAGGCTGGCATGGACATCTCTGAGTCTTTTGCTCTGAGCCTCCTCCTTCATTCCCCTGCTTCTGACAAGGGAAAATGCCACACAAAGGTGCAACCGAATCCTGCCCCACACATCTCTGCACTGAGATGCACACAGGCAGACTGTGCTTCTGAATGCAGGCTCCCTTTGAGGAGGGAGCTGAGGCTGCTGGACCTGGGGGCAACAGACCAAAGCCTGGGGCAGCACCTCCTCACCTGCACGAGGTTCACTCCTGGCACGAAGTTCTTCACCTCCTTGATCAGCTTCACCTTGTCAGTGGCCTTCAGCTCCGTCAGCCGGACGGTGAAATGAGTTTTCTCCTTCTTGAGCGGGACCTCTTCCTCCTCCTGGAAGCAGCCGAAGACCGGTGAAGCCCCAGGGCCGAGCCCACCGGCCTCACCCGATCCCGCGCGTGCGGCCCCAGGGGCCCCGCTCCCGCCCCTCCCGGAGCGCACGGTACCTGCGGAGCCGCCTGGGCAGGCGGGAGGGAGGCGGCGGCCGCCGCGGGCATCACCCCCACGTCCGGGATCTTCAGCGTCTCCTGCGGGAAGAGGAGNGAGCGCCGACAGTCAGAGGCAGAGCGAAGCGGTTTGCCATGGGAGATGTAGGCAAATCGCGTAAATCACAGCGGAATCTATCACAGTAAACCCGCTACTATTCATCAGTTCTAAACGAGAGCAGGAAAAGCTTCATTTCTGAAGGAACAGAAACTACTTGCTCTCTGGAATGTTTGGAAGGAGAATTGGTTATATTTCTACACTGTACACCATGGTTAATGATAAAACTGAAGCATAATGAATGCAAATTAAAACAAACAAAAATAAAGTCTGAAAGCCTCGTCATTTTACCTTTTTGACTTTCACTAATTGCAGTAATTCATTCTGATGCTCCATAAAGCTTAATAATTTAGGACTATGCATCTACAGCATAGAAACATTCCAGACACTGTAGGGAGGAAATTTATGTGGCCGAAGCTCAATGACCAGAGCTGCGGGGGAAAGTATAAAGGGATCTGCATCCCGGAGCTGCTGCCACCCCTTGGCAACCACACGCCCGGTGCGCTCGGCAGCACAGCCCGCTGGGCCCCGCGCCGCCCCCTGCCCAGCACACGAGGCCGCAGTTCGTTCCAACACTTTATTGTCACCGTTAGCACTGGGGCTCCCCCGCGAGAGGCGAGGATGGGGACAAGCCCGGCCCAGCGAAGGGCCCCGGGCCCGTGAGGGCGCTGCAAGGAGCGGGGCTCAGCAGGGATGGGGCAAAGCTGACGCCGGTGACCGGGCAGGGCTGGAGCGCTGCGCCCTTGGGGTCTGTGCCACAAGCCCCGGGGCAACGACAGGGGCAGGCCGAGCTCCCGCCCAGCCCCAGGGGCTGCCAGCTGCCGAGGTGGGTGGGTGAGCCGGGGGACTGCTGCCTCAGGCTCCAGGGCATGGGGGGCTGCACCCTTGCCCCTTGGTCTCCAAAGCTGGCAGTAGGAGCCCACGGCCCTACCGCCCCTGGGACATGGGGCTGGGGGCAGAACAAGTAGTCGAAGTAGAGTGATTTCAGATGAAGAGTAGTGTTATACTGGACCTACAGGACCCCCGAGATCCCTGTGCCCTTTGACTGCGATCAGTCAAACGAGATGAGCTGGGCCTCTCCGCTGCCCGGGGGCTGCTGTCCGGGGGCAGGCGCTGCTGGGGGCTGCTGCTGGGGGGGGGCCCCAGCTGGGGCCACCTGGAGCAGAGGAAACAGCTTTGTTAGTGTGTGCCTTCATTAGCACACGTGCCCCACTGGGTCCTCACCCACCGGGCTGGTGGCACTCACCTGTTGGTAGAGGGGCTGCTGCCCGGGCAGGTAGGACTGCTGGGCTGGCAGGCTGCTCAGAGCTGTGTCCTGGCCTGGCAGGGCAGACATGAGACCCTATTGGAATGAGGGGGTGGGTGTCAGAGGGGCTGGGATACATGCAGCACCCACAGGGCACTGGTGACAGCCCCCAGCCTCCACTAGACCTCCTCCAGGATGGCTCCATGGGCCGGAGCCCACCCATGCCTTGTCCCCCCTTGCCCAAGCAGGGAGCACTCACCTGCATACTGTAGGGCTGGTAGCCCATAGAGACAGACTGGCTGCCCATGTAGCCCATGGTGCCCGACTGAGGTGCCTGGGAGATGGCTGGGATGCTCTGTGACTGTGAGGCTGCAGTCTGTGGGGAGAAGCTGGTGATAGGTGGCACAGGCAGCAATCGCTCACATCTCCAAACAAGTTCCTTTGAGCCCAGAATTGGATCTGACTCCAGCCTACTTCCACAGCAAGAGCAGCAGATCTGGAGATCTGGAACCAACTAGCCCGTCCTCCCTCCTGCTCAGAGATCCCACTGCTGAGTTTGGGTATGTTGCCCAGCCCCACAGAATCCCCTAGCCCTTGTCCCAGTTGGTTGCAGGCTGCGCTGCCTCACTTGCCTGGTAGCCCTGTGTGGGTGTGGGCTGGTAGGATGAATATGCAGGGGTGGTGGTGGGCACTGCCGGCCCCTGCTGAGGCCCCTGCCCACTGCTGGCGCCCGGCTGGTACATGTAGGCATTCACCATGCTGGGATCTGGGTGGAGAGGGCAGAGGTTGGAGCAACCACCTTGAGCTCACCCCTACCCCCAAGAGGCTGAGCTGCCCAACGTACCAGTCCCGGTGACAGGCATGGCAGTGTATGGCCCAGTTCCGCCTTGTGCAGCCTGGTTCATGTACATGCTGTGCATGGGAGAGCCCTCCACGGAACCAGCTGGGCTGAAGGTGCCAGGGAAGCTGGTGGGTCCAGAGGGCTGGTAGATCACCCCACTGGCTGTGGGCATGGCCTGGAGCTGGTGGGAGAAGGAAAGCCAGCTTAAGGCTGCAGTCCCTAGAACCTGGCAGGGGGGAGCCTACCCCAGCAGCTGTACCTGGGCATAAGGCAGTGAGAAAGCTGGCATCTGGGCTCTCATCTGGATGGTCTGCTTCTGCTGCTCCAGGCGCAGCTGCCTCTCCTTCTCCTGCTCCTGCAGTCGCTGGATGGCCAACTGACGCTGCATCTCCAGGTACTCCTGTGCAAACAGGGCTGTGGTGGCTGGGAACCATGATACCACACAATCCCTCCTACCAGGGCAGCCACCCCTGCCAGCCATGGGCTGGGCCACAGCACAGGCAGGCCTGGAATACCCTGAACATGCTTCCCTGCCTCACCTGCTTCTTCTGCCTCATGATCTCCAGCTTCTGTGCCAGCTGGATCTGGCGCTGCCGCTCTGCCTCCTCCGCTGCACGGCGCAGCTTCTCCTGGTGCTCCTCCCGCAGCGCGTTCAGAGCCCCACGCGCATCCCGGATCTGGGCCAGTTTGTCCTGCAGGCCTTCATAGTACACTGGGGAGGGAAGGGACAGCCTCAGGAACACGGGGACAAGAGCACTCAGACTGCCCCTGCACTCCACACTAGCTTTTCTCCAGTGAGGCTGCGTTATGGGAATGCTGAACCCTGACACTGTGGAAGCCCTGGCTGCTGCCCACCCACATCCAGGGCCAGCAGCACCCCCAGCTCCCACGCACGCCTGCGCTCGTCCAGCTGGTTGAGCAGCTCCAGCAGCTGTGGGTGCATGTTGTTGATGGACTGGAAGAGGGACAACACGGCAGAGTCGTTGGTGATGCTACGGCCTCGCATGTGGTTGCTCTTCATGCGGTTGACAAACGTGGTGACCGCGTTCTGCAGCGCCTTCAGGAACTGCTCGTGGTTCTCCTCGGACTCACCGTTTTGGTACTGCTGCTGGAAGGAAGGATGGGGCAGCCAGTCAGTGGTGACCTCCCGGTGCCAAGAGCCAGAAGCAAGCGTACAGAGCCAGAGTTGGGTGCTTCTTGCACCCCAGCAGGTGCCAGACCCAGGCCCAGGACCCCTCTTACCTCAACCACCCCAAGAGAGGCAGGGTGGGTTTCCCCAGTCTGCACAGCTGGCTCCGTCAGGGACAGGGGTGCTGATGGTGTGGGGCTCTTCCGAACCTCCTCCTGTTTCTTTTCCCAGTAGTTGCGGTTCAGGTACCGAGCCAGCTGCCAGGAAGAGAAGGAAGGTGAGCATCTTTGCCTTGCAGGAGCAAGCGTCTGCTGCAGACTAGCAGGGCCAGGATCCTTACCTCTGGGTCAATGTCCTCGGCCAAGGGGGCAGAGGAATTCTGGAAAGAGACAAATGGAGAAATGCAGTTCAGCAAAACCAGAGATCCCCAGGTCCCACACAGATGTTCATCACTGATCTGGCCGTGTATGACCCCCAGTGCTGAGCAACAGTGAGAGCCCCAAAGGAGACACAAGGTGGGAGGTAGTGGAGGCAACTAAGTGCTGGCTGAGAACACACCTTCTTGCTCAAAACACAGTGAATGAGCAAGGGGTTGAACAGGGCAAATATTCTCCCTCTGAATGGGGATTAAATTGGACACAAGCAGGGCAGACTGGGGCTCAGGAAGTGGCCTGTGTCTGGCCACATCAGGTACAGGAGCTGCCACGGACATACCACAGGCGGGGAGTAGAGCGTGCTGACTGGGGGAGCCGATGATGTGACAGGAGCGGGCTCAGCCTTAGGGTACATGGAATAGGTTGTTTTCTGCCTCTGCAAAAGAGAAAATTGCCTACTCAGAGAGAGTGCAGGCTTCTCCAAACCAACCACAACACAGCCTGTGCCTGGCTCTGCTTTCACCCTCTTATTCCACAGGCTTTGAGCCTTGCTCACACCAGGACATGGCCAGAGATCTGTTATGGCCCAGCATATGGCCCAGTACAGCTGGGCCGAAGAGCAACAACCCCTCCCAGATCCCAGCAGAGAACAAACCATTCTCTCCTTCTCCTCAGCCTCTGACTGAGACAAGGCAATAGCCAGCTGGAGCTCCTCCTCCTCTTGCAGAGCTGTCTCATCACGCTTTGGAGGCAGCTGGAAGTGGAAAGATGAGGAAGTGGTCAGTAATGGGATCAACAAACAGGTCAGGATCACCAGATCACCTATGGGGCAGCCACTCACCTGGGACTGCTGAGAGAGGGGGCTGGTCAGATACTCAGGGGGCAGTTCGGAGGTGGCAGCAGCTTTACCCTCAGTTTTCCTGTAGTGACAGGTATGGACTGAATGCTCCCTCCTCTGCACCAGAGCCCAGCTCTGCACAATGTTCCAGTGGCAAACCCCAGTCCCAGGAAGGAAGAATGCCCAGCCCAGCCTGCACAGCCTGGGAAGCCCTGGATGTGCTCTGCAGGGAGCTAGTTCCACACCATGCTTCCCCTCCTCCAAGTCCCAGCTGTCGCAGGCAAAGAAACCCACCACAAAGGGTACTGACTTGTTGAGGTGCTCATAGCAGGGCTCACAGACTCTCACTTCCTTCTCAATCCCAAACTTGGGGATGGTGGAATACTTGGAGGAGCATTTCCCACAGAAGATCTGCCCGCAGGCCCGGCAGTGGTGCTGTGAAGGATGGGAGACATGAGTGTGGTGGCAAGACATTCCTTCTCCTTTAGCCAACATCACTCCTGTCATTTCCCTGCCAGCAGCCAGGAAACATGGTCTGTCCCCAACACACTTCCACACAGCAAGTCCTGCAGGGAGTTCTTCAAGTCCCAAGGGCTGTGTAGAGCAGTGAACCCAGAGGGGCAGGAGCAGCACCCACCTTTCGCGTCACAACGCCAAACTGCACTCGGCACCTGTGACACTCCTCTGCATCCACCCAGTCTGGAGCCTGTCAGAGTCAAGGGAAATTGTGTAAGGAGGGAGAAGTGGGTCTACACTGGGCCCTCATGCCTCATAGGGGAGACTGGAGGCATTTGCAGCTCAACAGGAAATATTAATCCCCCTGAGTTATCTCCTGTTGTGTTCCTTAGAGACTGTGATGCTTTCCCAGTCAGTGCAAGATTGGCTAGGAAAGTGTCTGTATAGCAGTCACTTCAGCAATGCCCTGCTGCCACGTCCAGCCTGCCAAGCTGCTGCAAGGCCAGTGAGCAGGAGGAATGACGGGTCTGACTCCCTGTCCCGGTCAGTTCTCCCAGCAAGGTCTCCAACCCACACAAAACGAGGAATGCAAGACCTGCAGGTTTGGCAGGAAGGGGATGGGAAAATGGGAAAACAGATCTGTCCCACAGTGCCAGCTGCTCCTCCCTCCCCTGCCCCCAAGCTCACCCTCTCTGCAGCGAACATGGCATCGCTCTCCTTGAACTCCGGGAAGATATGACCTGAGGGAGAAGAAACGGAGCCCTGTTGTGAGAGGAATCCTCTGGCACAGGGAGGCTGTGTGCCTGCAAGCTCATGCTATAGGTGCCAGCTCAGGACCACCTCTTGTCTTGTACCCTCCTCTGACATGCCAGAAGCAGGCTCCCCTCAGCCATGGTCTGAGGACAATCCCCAATTGTTTCCCTTATACGCCCACCAGGGACATCGCAGGCCTCTAGGTAAGGCTGATTATTTCTCGGTACTTTGAACTGAGGGGGATAAAAAGCCCACTGGATGGGCAGGCAGGGCTGTGAGTCTCAGCCCTTGAAGGGCCAGAGTTTGGCAACACCAGCTCAGGATGGGAGATTGACCCTCCAAGCTTGTGCCACTCCCTACACTCTGGTGCACAGAAAGGAGCAGAGGGCAGCAGCATGTCCCTGCCTTGAAGCAGACATTGCTGTCTTGGGACAGAAGGGAAAACATCACACCAATGCTCTGTGGTGTGCAAGGGGGAGTGTGGACACATCCTGGGAGCAGGAATGAAAGCCTGCGAGGAAGCAAATCCCTTCCCAGAGGACACAATGACTTGCTTCCCTCCTCAAGAACAGCTGCAGCTCCTGCTTTTTAGGTCTCCCTGCCAGCCCTGAGGCACTGGCTGGGCTGGAGGCCCAGAGCAAGACAGCCCCAGTTCTGGGACCACAGGACTGTCCCATCTCTGCAGTGGGATCCAGTCACCCTGAAGGGTTCACTGGGTACTGGGAACCAAGGATAAGCTCAGTGCAGCCAGTCCGGATTTTGCTCACATCAGGCAGGGAACTGCCAAGGCTCCTGCAGAGCAGAGCTGCTTCACCAGGTGTCCCCTCACCTGTGGCCACAGTCCTCACCTTCAACCTTCATTATCTGATAGGTGTCCTGCACCACCTTGTACTTGGGCTCGTTGCGGAAGGCATGAGCCCAGGCTTGGATGAGGTATAGGATCTTGCTGCGGACACTTGTCTCCACTTGCCTCTGCACAGAAAGGGAGGAGAAAAAAACATCTGAGAAAGGCCCCTGAAACCCAGAGGATGGTATGAACTCCCTGAAGAGAAGCCAGAAATACCACTCAGGAGAGACTTTAGAGTACTCAGGACAGGTAAGAGCTGTCAGAAACCTGCAGTAAGGACAATGCACAGCACGGACAACAGACCCCTTCAGCTGCCCCACTGCCCCTCTAGCACAAACAATAAAACATCCTTTAGAGCAGCACAGATCAACTGAAAAGAGCTTTGGCCTTGATGCTTAGAGCAAATGTCCAGCAGCTCTGTCCACTCCCTCACCAGAGCTGCCCATCCCACACTCAGAACACAGCAGGATCCCCAGCTGCCCAGTACAGCACAGCCCGCCTTGCCTGCTCGCTGACAGTGGTGGGGTGTGCCTGGAGGGTGTCAGCACCTCCAGGCCAGGAGTACTCAAAGCCATCCCAGGATGTGACACAGTGAGGACAGCTGGGAAAGCTGCCCTTTGGAGGCAGGGGCAACTGCATCATACTTCAAGGAACTGGAGAAAAGTTGGCAAGCCTGTTCTGACCTCAGCCAGCCTCAGAGCTGCCGTGTCATCAGCTGCCCAAATGATCACATCCACATGACTGGCTGTTACAGAAATCCCCAGGAAGCCCAGGAGCACTGTCAAGCTCCGATTTTAGCCAAGACCTTGGCCCACACAGCATCACTTACTGACAATTCCTGGCACTCCAGCTTCTGGAACATTTGGCAAAATCCTGCATTCCATCCATGTCACAGCCCTAAACCTCATCAGAACTTGGACTGTTTTACCAGCATCGGGTGCTTACAAGCAGCAAAGTTCCAAGTGTGGGAGGGAGAATGGGGCAGTTGTGAAACTCCTGAGGCAGGCAAGGACTAAGAGAACCACAAAATCCCTGGATCTGATCTGATCTCCTCAGCCCTTGGAGCAGCTGTGCTACTACACCTGGCTGTCATGCTATGGCCGTGTTCCTGCCTCAGGAGAAGAACCTGCATAGAGACTGAGTCAGCCTTAACAGGAAGGTGACAGGAGAGACACCCTGCTCAGTGTGCAAAGTGACAGGACTCACACAGCTCATCCTCCAAGGATCTGGGTCACCTGTTTATTTCTGGTGGAAGACAGAAGCTATAAGGAAGGAACAGTACAACACTAACAAGCCTATGTCTGGGCATTGCTGTTCCGGACTGGGAGCTGGAGACAGGAGTTGTCAGTTCCACTTCACTCACGGAATTCCGAGGACACATGAAGCTCCAGCAAGCATCAGGCTGTGATAGCTTGTAACAACAACTTGTCAGTCAGTGCCAGCAGCCACGGTCACATCCTGCACAACTCCTGAACAACTCAACACGCCAATGAAATGGCCGGGACACAGAGGAAGCTCCAGTTGGTTTCTCCAGTTGCTTTACCTGCCTATCTGTAACACTCACATTGTTCCACGAGAGGGAATTCACCTCGCCACTGCTCAGGTCCTTGGGACAGGTGCCGGGCCACCACCACCTCTGCTGTCCCAACCCAAGTGCTGCATCCAGGAGCATTTACCATGGAATGGCCCAGGCCTCTGCAGCATATTCCTGCCATTTCACAGTACAGACAAACCTCTGCTCCCACCACATCTTCTCTTCCCAGAAGCCCTCCTTCACTGCCTACACTTCTCCATTCACACTACACGATAGTTTGCTCTTTTCTGAAGTGCATTTCCAGTTTCCCTTCTGCTCCTTACCGAAAAGGAACACAAGAGAGAACACACACATTTTTTCCTGCTGCTGCTGCTTTTCCACAGGAAAAAAAATACAGTAAAATAAATCTATTTACCTTGAGTATTTCCTTCAGCTCCTCCATGGTCTGTTTATTGGCCACCTCATCATGGACTGTTTGGCCACAGTTTTTAACCACCGACTCCATGACCTGCAAGGGCCAAGGCAACATCAGCCCACAGCTTCCTGCCTCCCCTGCAACTTGTGGAGGTCCCAGCACACATTACAGGCACCGCTTAAGCAATGAGGTGTGTTGGGGCCATGTCAATTCACTCCCTGCACTGGGAGCCAACTGCCCTTCACCTCCATGGGCAGCTGGAGGCCTCTGGTCTGTATAAACCAACCCCAGGGACAGCAGCCCGAGTCTCGGCTTTGCCATTTCCAAAGCCAAAATGGAACTAAAGCATGAGGGCTCTGGCCTGATCATCCCAAAACCTCTGTGCCAGAATCAGGAAGAGGCTGGCTCCACGCTGTGCTGCAAGAAGTTGTGCAGCCTGAAGGCAGGTAGTAAGAAGCCCCCAGAGTGCTCCCAGCCAGGTGCCATTACCTCCAGCGCGTAGAGGGCCACATGGGGATTCTTGTCATTCACTTTTTTCTTGATGGCGTTGACAGCGTATTTCGCTCTGGGTAGGGGAAGAGGGGACATGTTCTCAGTGGATCAAGGATCTGACAGATCACATCTGCTGCTGACAACTCACCAATCCCTGACACGAAGGGCACAGTTATCTCAAGGGTACATGATTCACTGAGCGAAACAGAGAAGGAATAAGCACATTCAAGCTTGAGTTTCCCTAAGGATTTCAGGCCAGGGGTAATCTGCAGCTCCCATGGTCCAGGAAGCATGCCAGCACATCAGGGTGTGCTGTCCAGCCCCTCTGATGCTCTTATGGAAGGATATAACGAGACACATGCTGCCACGGGCTGGCAGGCCCGAGACCCTCGAGGGGTGTCCTTCCTTGTGCACACAGGACAGCTGTGCCCACAGCACGTCCAAAAACCCAGGAGCACTTACTGAGTGTCCCCCTGACGGATCATGTCGCAGATCTGCAGGATGGATTCCCAGTCTGTCTCCAGCAGGAGCTGGCTCGTGGCCTTATCTGCAATGAACAAACCCACCAGGCCGCCGTGAGCCGCGCTGCTCCCCGCGGCTCCGCTCCGCCACCAACACGTCCCTGGCAGCGCTTCGGGCGTGGCGCTGCCTCGAGGCCCGGGGATAAACCCCCGATTTCACCCGGAAAGCACCAACCCTCCCGCTTCAAGACACCCCGGGCGCTCGGTAACCTCAGCCCCGCCGCTGCCGCTCGTCCCAGGCGGCACCGGGGTGCG
>VZRX01007646.1:21473-37162 GCA_013398075.1 Notiomystis cincta
GCCCGTCTGCTCTCGGGGCCGAGCGTTGCGGACCCTGACCCGGCCGAATGGCGCACCCCGACCCGGTTCCCGTCCCGCCCGTCGAGGGTCCCGCGCCGGTACCGAGGAGCCGCTCGAAGGTGCCGCCGCCGCGCCCCATGGTGTCCGCCGGCCGCCGGCCCGGCCCGATCGCTCCGGCCCGCTCTGTCCCCCGCCCCGCTGCGGCCCTTCCGCTTCCGGCTTCCGCCGGGGCGGTGCCGTTTCCGCGGGGCGGCTCCGCCATGGCCGCGGGGCGCTCCCCGCCCACATTCCTGCTGCTGGGGGCGGCGGGCGGCGGGAAGAGCCTCCTGGTGCGGCGGCTGCGCCATATCCGCAGGGCACGGGGGCACCGGGGAGGTGGGATGGACGGGCCGGGCGGGGAGCGGGCCGGGCGGGCCGCGCGCCTGTCCCGTTCCCGGAGCCGCTGTGTCCTTAACGAGAGCCACAGCTGAGTGCCGAGGAGCCCGCGGAGCTGGGTGAGCCCCCGGCCACGCTGCCCACGGTAGGTGCGGCCCGTCAGGGCCGGGGGACAGCGGGACGGCTGAGGGCCCCCGGGCTACGGGCGCACTGAGCCGCGCAGCCTCTCGCAGGTGGGCACCAACCTGACGGACCTGCGGCTGCCGCGGAAGGTGACCGTGCGGGAGCTGGGCGGCTGCATGGGCCCCATCTGGTCCAGCTACTACAGCGAGTGTAGCGCTCTCCTGGTGAGCAGCGCTGGGAGCTCGTCCCGGGCCGTGGTCCCGAAGGATGGACGCGGACACAGGGAGAGGGGCTTCCAGGGCTGGGCTCGGTCGGTCCCCGCGGTTTCGCCCCGCGGTGGGATTTCCCTCCTCCGTGCCCTGCTCGGGCCCAGCCCGGCCCAGGGTTGCTTTCGGCACACCCACACTCTGCTTTCCCTTCTTCTCTCCAGTTCGTGGTGGATGCCTCCAACCCCACCCAGATCTCCTCGTCCTGCGTCCAGCTGCTCTCTGTCCTCTCTGCAGCGCCGCTCGCCTCTGTGCCTGTCCTAGTCCTCTTCAACAAGATGTGAGGAGGGTCACCCAGAGGGTGGGGGTGCCAGAGAGCAGTGGCTGTGCTTTTGCACTTCCCAGGCTGGAGACCCCTGGGCCAGGCAGAGGGAGCCGTCGTGCTTGGCTGACGCAGCCCCCTCTGCCCATTGCAGCGACCTGCCGTGCTACATGTCACCGGTGGAGATGAAGTCGCTGTTCCGCATGCAGGACATCGTGGCCTGTGCTTCGCAGCCCATCACGACGCTGGAGACGAGCGCCCGCGACGGCACCGGCCTGGCTGATGTCCTGCAGTGGCTTCGCACTGCCCTCAAAGACCCCTGCTGACCCCAGCCCCGCCAGGTGCCTGTGGCAGTCCAGGACAATTCTGTCACAGAAGGAGGTGGTGAAGAAGCAGCTGCCCTGCCTGGGGCTGGGAGCAGAGCCCAGGACAGTGCCTTGGGCTGTTGACAGACTGGATCCCTGTGGGACTTCACAGTAAAACTCCAACCAAACTGTCCAGGCTAGTGGCTGCCCTGTGCTCAGGGGAAACCCTGGGCTTTTGGGGAAGAGACAAGCAGAAGCCACAGAGGCCAGATGGTGCTGGCACCTCTGGGCACAGGAGGGGTTGCTGCAGCAGGGCTGGAGGCTGCAGCAGCACCTGAGCTGAGCACGGCAGGGGTGGGTAAGGCCCCCTGGGTTTCAGACTCAATGCACGTGGGGCTCCTACCAGCAGCTCGGCACAGTGAGGTGACTTGGGTGAAGACATGGAAGGACTGGGTGGCCCGGGTGGGTGTCAGGAGCTAGGGCAAGGCCAGTGACTGGGGTGCTTCAGTCACGGATATCTCACGAACTGTAGCAAATGCCAGCCCACAGCTGCTCTCCAGCACTCACTTGGGCTCAAGCAATCTTAGACGGGTCAAGTTTGAAGGGACCACAGTGGATCATCTGGTCCAATCTCTCTGGTCAAGCAGGGTCACCCCAGAGGACACGGCACAGGATTGCATGCAGACAATCTCCAGTGAGGAAGACACAGTACCCTCTCAGAACAGTCTCTTCCACTGTGCTGTCACTGGCACAGGAAGTTCTTTCTAATAGAATATCACAGAATATGCTTGAGTTGGTGGGGACCTATCAGGATCATAATTCAGGTGGAACTTCCTGTGCATCACTTTCTGTCTGTTGCTTCTTGTCCCATTGCTGGGCACATGAGCAGAGCCTGGTCCATCCTCTGACACCTCCCTGCTGACAGACAATGAGGTCTCCTGTCAGTTGTCTCTCCTCAGTGCTGAACAGGCATAGCTCCCTGAGCCTGTCCTCATTAGAGAGATGCATCAGTCCCTTCATCATCTCTGGTAGCCTTTGCTGGACCTGCCCCAAGAGTTCCATGTCCCTCTTGTCCTGAGGAGCCCAGAACTGGACACTACACTGTAGCTTCACTAGTGCTGAGCACAAGGGGCAGGATCACCTCCCTTGACCTGCCAGCAATGCTTTTCCTAATGCACCTTAGGAAGAGCTGGGACTGTAGACAGAACCTGCCTCATGCCCACACCACTAAGCAGTGTCTGTCCGTGCTGGTAACTCGCCCTGTGCCCATGCTGATGGCCCAGCCCAGCCAGCTGGGCAGGCAGCTGCCTCACCCAGCAGCCCTGGTGCCCAGTCACAGGATACTGGTGGCTGCCTGTGCCTTGGCACATGCCACAGCACACCCTGCCCTGGCCCTGTCAGTGCTGTGGCACCGGGGCAGCTGCCATCCCAGGGCCTTGAGCTACCAACAGCATGACATGGGGGGAGTGGCTCTTGGTGCTGGGAGCTGCAGCTATTGCACCTTGATGCTGAGTGGCAAGTGGTCTTTGCTCCAGCAGTGTGGGCTGAACTGGGCCCTGCCCCAGGTGGCCCTGTGGGAAAGCAGGCAGTGCCAAGGAGCCTGAGCACACCCTGACACTGCTGCTGAGTCACCACCACAAACAGCACTGATACACCAACCCCACCTGCGTGCTTCCAGCCCAACAGGTCCAGACACCAGCCAGAGCACTCCTGCACAGCAGCACTTTAATGGGTCAGGTCAGCTTGAGCCTGCAGGGTCCCTGCCCAGCCTAGCACTCAGCATCATAGTGACTCTTCCAAGTCTCACACCAGCCAGTGCAGTGAGTGCAGGGCTGCTGGGGGCGGCCCAGTGACCTTATTTGTGAGACTGGAATCAGCCAGCTGCTCTCCTGGTGAGCCAGGCACTAGGCTGAAGCTGGGTCTGTGCCTGACAGCTCCTGGCTCCAGACTTGCTGTCTCTAGGCAGTGTGAAGGTGGTTGTGGACAAAGCTCCGTGGTCCCCAAAGGATTCTGAAAACAGCTCAGGGCACACTGGCAGGAGGGAGAGCTGAAGAGCCGTTCTCTGCAAGCACTGACCACCCACAGAGCAGGGTTGTGCTGGTGAGGCAGTCTTGCATGGAGCTGTGCCCTGGGCTTGACAGCAGTCTTGGTCCTGTACCTGCTGCAACCCAGCAGCTCCAGGCAGCAGGAGCAGCTGCATCGCTGCAACGCAGCATTTCCAGTGACATACCCCAGTGGGTCCTTGGCCATGGTAAGAGAGGATGATCTGCCCCAGCAGTCCACGGTCCCTCAGCTTCCAGCGCTGTGTTGTGATGGACATATTCAGTCCCAGCTGCAAGCAGAGTCCATCCCGTCCCATCCCTTCCTGTGGAGCTTAACACTAAGAAGACAGAGTCCCCAGGATCCCATATGGGAGAGGAGACTCCATCTCCTCCATCAGGAGGGAGTGCCATCTCCCTCTTGGTCCTTGGCCCAGACCTGCCTCCATCCCCTTCCCTATCCCTGGGCCACAGCAACACCAAGGATCGTGCATCCCTTGGGACATGCAGAGGAACATCCGTGCACCTGGCTGAGCTCTGGGTGCCCTGGCAGAACCCTCCCACTGCCTTTCATGCTGGTCTCACCTGGGACTCAGGAATATCTGTGTCTCTGCTCATAAATGGAGTGCAGCTTCTGAATGAGAAATATCTTATCTTTCCCTTCCTGCAACATCAGAGACAGCGCAGTGAGCAGCAGTGGGGTGGCTGAGTGGTGGTGCTGCTGGGGCCAGAGCCTGAAGAGGCAGTCGTGGGGCTGGACCAGGCTATGAGGCAGCCGGGATGGGCGGGGCAGTGCTCACGCACGTTGGCAATCTGCTCCCGGAGCAGGCAGATGACCCTCTGGCGGCCTCTTACCACCTCGATGTTGAAGTAGATCACAGCTCTGCAACGACAGCAGAATGGAGTGGTGGCAGCCAGGCAGGAAGCTGAGGGACAGTGTGCTCCTGGCACTGGGATGGGGCACAGGGCTCTGGAGTGACACCTTGGCTCCCAACCCCGCTCAGGGCTGTGACAGCAGGACCCTCAAAATGAGGGGGCAGGTTTCAGCCTCGGGCTCGGGTCCATACTCACATCAGGACCACAGATGCGAAGAACAGTAGGCAGGTATTCTCCAACAGGTGCTGGAAGACCCAGGCAAACCAAGTGATGTTGGGGTTGGACTTCTCCAGCACTAGCACCCACCTCTTCCCTGACTTGTAGATGGTTTCCACTCCCCGGAAGGGACCACAGGTTTCTGATGGCTGCACCCTGAGCAAACACACCAACAGGGTGTTCAGAGCAACAGGCAGCCCAGCAACTGCTGTCCTCGGCCCAGGGCCCAGGGCCTGTCTCACAAGTCCAGCCCTCCAAGGACGCAGCCTCACTGTCCCCAGCATCCCCAGGGCTGGACAAGGGGCTCCTCATCCCAGTGTCCTGCACCAGGAACAGCTGGAGGAAGTGAGCATGAGCCAGCAGCTGGGAAGGACCTCCATTGCCTGGGGCAGCACCTCAGCCTGCAGCTGGGGAATACCAGGGACAAGGGCCATGGTCTCCCCAACTCCTCCTTCTCCAGGCAGCCAGTGGTCCTGTGCTCGGAGCCTCGGCCTCATGGGTACTCACGACCAGATGGTGTAGGAGAGGAAGGCAGCTGCACCCAGGAAGGAGGGGAAGCACAGCACAGTGATGAACATGGTGCTCATGCGTGATGCTTGCCAGGGCTTGCTGGGGGACTGGCAGTTCCGCATCAGGCTGGTCTGTGGACAGGGAGCAGTGTCCCCTGGGCTGCCAACTCCTGGAGAGCAGTCTGCACCCTGCTGTCCCCTCCCTCCCGCCCACTGGGAGCCGAGTGAGCCTGTGGACATCCTGTCCCCAGAAATGCCTGTTCTGTCCCACCAGGACCAGGCTGCTCCATGTGGCACCAATGTTGCAGTAGAAGCTGACAGTGACAGGGCACAGCATCACTGCAGTTTCACCCCATGGGGAGTTGCAGGGGGTGGGGGAAAATCCCACCTTTTTGATATAGAACAACAGCAGCAACTTCAGCATCTGCACAGCTGGCAGGAGTGGAGCGAAGAGAATGCCCAGCCTGGGAGCAGGGAAAAGATGAGCTTGCATGGGTCTGAGCCCCAGCGGAGACAGTGATGGGCACAGCTACAACACCCACAGGGCTCCTGGGGACTACAAGGCATTTGCCAGCCGAGAAAGGAGCCACACCAGGCAGAAACATCTCACCAGGTCAGAGTCTGCCCATAGATCAGCTCCAGAACGTTTCGGGCGATATCAAACTCTGGCCTCTGCTTTGTCTTCAGCCTCTTCTCCAGGATGAGTCTGAGTAGAAGTGGAACTCTGCTCCCACACTGCCTGGGGGGACCTCACACCCCACCTTCCCCCTCTGATGGTGGCAGAGCCTGGGTGCACCAGAGAGCTGGGAGAGTGCATGGATGCCACACTGGTGGAGGGGACACATCTTGGGGCACGTTACCTCCAGATCAGCTCCCCAAAGAGCGTGTCCAGCAAGGTGAATATAAAATCCATCACCATGAAGCGATACAGGTCCTGCCCCACACACGTCTCCCAACACTGGCGAGACAATCAAGTGTGGCATAGAATCACAGAATGGTTTGGGTTGGGAGAAACCCTAAAGCTCATCTTTTTACCCATCCTGCCATAGGCTGAGACACCCTTTCACTAGACCAGGTTGGTCTGAGTCCTGTTCAACCTGGCCTTTAACAGTTCCAGGGATGGGACGCCCACAGCTTCTCTAGGAACCTGTGCTAGAGCCTCACCACCCTCACAGGAAAAAATTTCTTCTTGATACCTAATAAAGAAGAAGCCACCAGATCCTTGCACAATCCCATGCTCAGCCCAGCCCTCCAAGGTCCTGGGGCAGTGGTACTGACCTCCTCAGTTGAGCAGATAACGCTCCGGTTGAGCCACTGGGAACATAGCAGGATGAGAAACATCGTCTTCAGGATGAGGTTCCTGGGGAGCAGGAGCAGTGTCAGAAGCCCTTGAGCCCAGGGGATGGAGGGGCCGAACCCTACAGATGGGCTGCCTGGCCCCATAGCCACCCTGCCTGCTATAGGTGCAGGTGCAGAACCCTCCTTTGACCAGAGCCCCAGCCAGCCCACCTGATGACTGCCACGTAGACCTGTGTCACAGGGGACTCCTGCTTCTCCCACATCGCCAGCAAGTTGTACAGGTGGGGCATCAGCGCATTGAGGAGGGACACCACAAGGGGCAGGACCAGCAGAATGGCTTCTTGCTGCCATCTGCCACTGCCCCCCGCTTGTTGCTCCTGCTGAACCTGATGAGCAGGTACTGGGGTGAGTGCACAGCTGTTGGCAGCCATATGTGGTGTCCTTGGGGAGAGCAGCAAATGCCCAGGCCATGAGCAGAGCTGCTACGGGGCTGTCCCTGCCTCTCTCCCCAGTATCCCAGCCTTGCACCTCCAACCCCAGGGCAGGCGATCCCAGGGTGAGGGATGGTACTCACCATGTGCATGTGCTCTGAGAAGTAGTGCACAGCCAGCACACAGCCCAACATGGAGCCTAGTGCCAGGAGCCAGGCCAGCAGCATTATGATGCAGTGCCCCGGGCACCGCCAGCGGCTCTGGGAGCGGGAGCAGTGCTCCACCAGCAGCTCCTGGAAGAGAGCAGTGTCAGAGCTGCCAAATCCACTTTGGGTCTGGAGCAAGATTTCATCCCACTGCACCACAGCAGGACCCAGAGGGGTGACAGACAAAGCACCAGTGCAAGGTCGGGGGCTGGTTTTGCATCACCCAGCTCCTCACCTTCAACTGGGTGCAGATGTTCTCGCACTGCAGCTTCACCGAGCGCCTCTGGATCACCTTGAAGTCCCAGGAGCAGAAGACTTTGATGGCCAAGTCCCCCGTGGAGCCTCCCACACTCTCCCGAAAAGAGTGGGACACACTGCAGCGAGGTGAAGGCATCAGGGATTGGGGCTGGATGAAGGGGAAGGCTGGCAGGGCCACAGGTGCTGCTGACCCACCTGTAAACCAGCAGGATGCAGGTGACAAGGAAGGAGACACCAGTGCTGAACAGGTAGGCCAGTGGCAAGTTGTATGGGACCAGGGGGGCTGTGTGGGGGCACTTGCTGCCCTCAGGACTGGAGGCGCAGGGGTCATTCAGGGTGACATTGCTGTAGTAGCCATAGTACAGCAGCGAGCGTGTGAAGTATCCCTGCAGGGAAGCACATGAGGGGGCCTACAGCAACCTCAGCAGTGCACACAGCCTCCTGCTTAGTCTGGCACCTCTGTGCCAGCCTCAGGGACACAGAGACTTGGGCTAGGGCGGCACCACCTCGTGCTCCCACAGCACTGTTGGTCCCAGGGCCCAGGCAGTGTGAGGGCAAGAACTGGGGTATCACTACAGTGGGAAAGTGGGGCTGCCCCCCAGGCTTGGCGCAGCCCCTGACCTGGGGGTGCCTGGGCCACACTTACCGCTCCTGTGAAGAGCTCAAGGCCGGTGAAGGGCTGGGGCCTGACTGATGCAGGAGGGTACACAGCCTGCAGGACCACCACAAAAGCCAGGAGGATGAGGAACGAAAAGAAGTTGAACATAAGGAGTGTCTTGAGGAAGAGGAAGTAGGAGAGGACACTGGAGCCAAAGCGGCTCCCAATCTGCTTCAGGGCATAGTGCCAGGGCTGCGCAGCACGGAGCAGGGAGAGGAGCCTGTACCAGAGACCTCGGCAGCCCTAAGGAGAGGAAAATGGGGAGAGCAGTGAGGCCAGAGGCTGCATTGGAGCCCTCACAGCCTCTGTGCAGACCTGTGCCCCTGACTTACGAACATGATGTAGACCTTGGACCAACAGGGTGAGGAGGGGGCCCGGTGATGTGCACGCTGCCTCAGTGGGCCCCTCTGCCCACTCAGCTGCCGCCTGCCCACAAGAGAGGGGTGTCAGAGGGTACCACGGGTCCTGGGACAGCTCTAGCTGTCTCCTCAGTAGGAGTCCTGCCTTGCTGGCACTAATGGAAGGGGTCCTACCGGATGAAGCGTTTCTCCACCAGGCTGAGGGGCATGGTGAGCAGCATGTGGCTGCACTGGCTGGGTGAGAGGCTCAGCAGCTCCTTCACCAGCAGGCGTCGCTTGTCTGGGGCACAAGGGGCTCAGTGGGACACGGCCAGCCAGGTCACGGCATGCCTGTCACTAACCCAGTGTAGGGACAGTGGCCACAACTGCCTTCTCACAGTCTGTGGGACCCTCACCTTCCAGTGTGGCCTTGGTGGGGTCCGTCTCCAGGTCGTACTGGCGCAGGCTGGGCCGTGCTGCACGGCAGAGCTGCTGCAGGGGTGGGCAGCTGCTCCGGCGCCGCAGCTGGGCCGTGCGGTTGCAGTACTGGGAGATGATGGCCCCAAGACTGTGTCCTGTGGATCAGAGCAGAGCACGGGTTGGGCAGCTGTGGGACAGCAGGACAGGTGTGAGAGCTCTCCAAGAGGCTCTGGGACCTGGAGGAAGGTGGGAAAATGGGTGGCACCTACCGATGGTGCGGCTGGGCATGCTGGCCAAGATCTGCAGGGAAGCAGAAGAGTAGCTGGGATGCTCCTCATCTTGGCTGGGCTCTGGCCAGGCCACAGCACAGGCATCCAGAACAGCCAAGCGGGCTGGGGACTCTGGGAGGGGGAAGGCAGGATGCAGAGAGGCCATGGCTCATCCCTGTGTCCCTGCTGCTCTGCTCCAGCACAGAGTCTAGGTGTGTGCTCTTCATAGAGTATCCCCTTCTCCAGGGATGCTTTCTGTGTCCCCAAGATCTTGCCTGCCCTGGACTATGCTGCTCTGCACTGGCCAAGGCATCAGCAGGCCCCTATGAATGCTTTGGCCAGAGCACTGACATGTGACACGCCTGGCCCAAGCAGAGTCAGGGCCAGGGGATACACTGTCCCCAGCCTGCCCTGGCTGAAATTGCAGCACTTTACCTCTGTCCCTCTCCTGCAACTCCAGCTCCAGACCTGCCTCGATCAAGCTGCTCTGCTCCAGGATGAGCTGGTGGAATGAGGTGTGCAGGGCTCTCTCGTTGTCCGGACTGGGCTCCTGGCTGGAGGAACACAGGGACGTGGTGGCACAGACACTTGGTGCCTGCAGGGCGTGAGGTCGTAGCCTCGTGCCCCTGGGATGCAGGATCCAGGACACGGCAGGGCAGCGGAGGGGGTCACACTCACCCATCGCTCTCTGTGTCCTCGGGGACGTGAAGGGTGATGGAGGGCAGCTGGGACATCCTGCGGGGCCGAGCGAGTCCTTCCTACACAGACCCTGCGTGATGAGCACACGGGCGCCACTAGTTCGGGCCCCAGCGGGTTCCCGCTTATCGCGGCTCCCAAACGCTGCCGGCCTGCGGGGCGGGGATGGAGCCGGAGCCACTGCGTGCGAGGTCGGGGATATGCGGAGCGCAGAGTCTGCGCGGCCAAACTGGAACGAACCCTGGGTGCAGTCCAACAGAGCGTCAGGAAGGAAGAGAGGGCGGATAGGGCGGTACCGCCGTCGAGCGAGTTCCGCCCACCGTCCCGGGACCCTCCGGGGCCAGCACGGAGCCTCCGAGCAGCAGTCCCGGCGCTCGGTTGGGGAAGGGCCCGGACTGGCCCTCATCGGAGCAGAGACCCCCGTGCCCCGCACCGTGTTTCCCCACCTAGTGCCGTCTCCTTCCTCCCGTGCTCTCCCTCCTCCCCCGCCCGCGGGCTCCGCTCCTCCCCGGAGCGGGCTAAGGCTGCTTGGGGTAGGTGGTCGCCCCGGGGCGCCCCGTCAGGCCCCGATCGCCCCGATCCCGGAAACCGACGGCGCTCCCGCCGCCCACTGTCCGGGCTGCGGTTCGCATGGCTGCGGATCCGCGCGGAGGGCGGGGGCTACCGAGCCCCGTCCGTCCCGTGTCTTGCCGCCTCCCGGTACCGGGTGGAGGCGACGGGAAAAAGCCCCCGTTTCCCCTCGGCTGCGCTCACCGGGACCCGTCGGCGGCCGAGGTGTGGGGCCGGCGCTCCCCGTCCCCCGTTACACCGGGGCANGAGGAGAGCCCCGCCGGGACAGTGTCCCCCCGCCGCAGGCCGGTGCCCCTCGCACGCCGGGACGGGCGGCCCCCGAGGGGGCCCCCGCCGGCCTCGGTGCCGCCCCCCGAACATCGGCTCCGCCCCGCAGGTGTTCGCCCTGATCGTGTTCGCGTGCCTGGTTGGAGATGGCTACACGAGCCGGCCCGAGGACCCCCGGCTGTTCTGCGTCTTCAACCACAACGAGGACGCCTGTCGATACGGCATCGGCATCGGCGTCCTCGCCTTCCTCGCCTGCATCTTCTTCTTCATGGTGGACGTCTATTTCCCCCAGATCAGCAACACTACCGATCGCAAGTACCTGGTCCTGGCTGACCTCGGCTTCTCAGGTACCAGGGGCGTGGGGCAGGGCTGTGCCTCTTGTCGCTGCCACAATGGCTGCCTTGTCCCGTGACGTGGCTGCCGGTGCCTGGTGAAGGGAGTCGCTCCCGTCTGGCGTGCTGCCCGCGAGCCACGCGCTGCTGCTGTTGCGGCTGCTGCCGAGTGCCCCGAGGAGTGGCTGCCCCTGGCCAGGTGCCCGCACCAGCCTGCACGGTGGAGCAGGGTCTGGCCCGAGGAGTGCCCAGGAGCAGCAGGATCAGCCTTGGCCCTTCATGCAACTTCCCCTCACAGGTCTCTGGACCTTCCTATGGTTCATCGGCTTCTGTTTCTTGACCAACCAGTGGTCCTGGACACGGGCCGAGGATGTGTACATTGGGGCGGACTCTGCCCGTGCTGCCATCACCTTCAGTTTCTTCTCCATCTTCTCCTGGGTGAGTGAGCCACCCTGCCCCATGTGGGGGGAACGCAAAGGGGCCCCCTGCACTCCACAGCCCGGAATGGCCTCAATGCTGCTGCCCTCTTCTCTCTGCAGGGACTCTTGCTCACCTTTGCTTACAAGAGGTACAAAATGGGGGTGGAGGACTTTGCTCAAAGCTATGCCGACCCCAACCCGGAGGTTTCGACTCCCTACTCCAGCTATCCCAACATCAGCCATGAGAGCTACCAGCAGCCACCCTTCACGCACACAGCAGAGGCCCCGGAGGGGTATCAGCCACCACCAGTGTACTGAGCCCTGGCTGGCACCCGCGGGACGGCTGTACCAGTGCAATTCCTTCCGCGGGTTGGGAGGGAGGGATCTGTGACTTGGAGGGTACAGTGGGGCAGGAGGGTGGTGGCTGCTTTCTTTGAAGGTGGCTGGGTCTCTTCATGGGATGCAGGAGGGGCCTGGTCCTGGAGCTGAAATACTCATTGGAGGGTCCAGAGCCCAGTGTGTGGTGGGTGACTCGGCACACGGTGATTTTCAGCTGCTGGGTGAGCACTGCAGCTGTGGGAGGTTGTGTGTGCAGGCAGCCCTGGCATGGACAAGCCTCTGCTTTTGCTGTGGTGCCTTGGTGGGGGTTGTGGTTCACCCCCCTTGACCCTGGCCAGGCTCTGCCCCTGTGACTGTTGCCCTGGCCCATCCTATCTCCAGTGCCTCTCAGCCCTGCTGGCTGCATTCCCCCAAGTGCCGTCTCTCGCTGCCATAGCACAGCCAGGCCCAGCTCCTGCCTACACTGGCTTCCCGTGCCTTCCCCCACTGGCTGCTTCTGGGTGAGCTATTGCCAAAGCCCACTGTTCTCTTGCCTCTAATGCTGTGCTGTGCCTTCCCCCAGCCTGCACTACAGCTGCTGGTGCTTGGATGATGTGGTTTGGGATCTGTGGGAGCAGCGAGTGCTGAGGTGCCTCAGCAGGGCCACGGCTACTCCAGCTGAGAAAAGTCCTGGGGCACTTTCTTTGCCTCGTGTGCCTCCCCGAGTGCTGCCTCTGCCGATGCAAGGCTGTGCTCCTGCACCCTGCCTGCGGCTCCCACCTGTACTCCAGCCACACCAGGCGCCTGTGGGGCCCTTGTCTCAGGTTGTGTTTGCTGCTGTGCCATGGTTAAAGCTGTTTCTGGTGGCCACGTGGGCTGTCACTGCTGGGGCCAGTGTTCAGTAGTTGTCACTGTAGGGCTGGAATAAACTTTTTCACCAAGCCACCATGTGGGCCACCGTGTGTCTTTGTCTCTGGGGAAGCAGAAAAAGCTCCTGCCTTGTCCCTGTTGAGGGCTGGGAGTGTCACGTGTGGCAGTGCAGCCCCTGCCAACTGCTGTGCTGCAAACAGCACACTCACGCTGGTGGCTATTTTAAGGTCACCATCCTCATGCTCCCTGCTGCGCAGAGCTCCACGCCAGGCTGGTGAGCAGCCCTCCCACCCTGTGACCACGGCAGCGACCAGCCCATGCTGTCTCACTGGTCATGGCCAGGAAGACTTAGCAGAATGCTCTGGTAGAAAATGCACACACAGCTTCATTAAGTTATTTATTAAGCTAAAGCAGCAGCAGTGCCTTCCCCAGCTCTGGGGGGAAAGCCCAAGCCTGGCAATTGAGTGCTTTTGAGTACAATTATTCTCACCTTTAAAATGGGGCAGCAGGGGGAGTTGAGGCAGCTCTTGGAGCCTTCCAGGGAACAGGCAAACAGTAACCCTGCACTCAGATGCTGGGGCCTGGCCTGGCCAAAGCAAAGAGCTACTGCTCAGAGCCTGTGGATGCTGGCTTCCAGGAAAAACCTCTTTTGCAGGGAATAAGGAAGCAACAACCTTCCAGAATCTGAGTCAAACAGGGAAGAGTATCCTTCAGTCAGCTTAGAGCAGAATAAGAGTCAGCCTTGAGAATTCTGGAAAGCTGAGGAGGGAGCAAGAGACATGACTAGAGTGGAGACACAGTTCCTCAGAGAGCCCCTTTGCCAAGCAGCTGGATCTTCCCTGGAATAGTCATCCAAATCTTGATAGATGAAACTCTGAGCCTCCAAACCCCTCAGAGGTAACATATCACCAAAGTGGCAGCACCTGCTTTGAACCTAAGAGAAACTACTTTGAATTTGGAAGAGGCTCTTCCTGGGACCAGTTCTTCCAAAGGACTGATACAGCTGTCTAGAATACAGCCAGCCCTTTAAAGTTCAGCACCTCAGAAGAGTCAGCTGCAGGGCGACTTTGGCCCTCTTTCACCTTCTTCTGTTTCAACAATAACTGACAAGGCAGCAACATCAGCGAGCAGAGCTGATGCTGGCAGAGGGGTCAGGGCCCTGCCCAGGGCTGGGCTGCCACATGTGACAGTTGAAAAGCTGTGCCACAGCTCTAACAAGTTACCTCAGACTTTAAGAAAGGAAACTAAAAATTGAATTTAAAATACTAATGGCTGTACATTGTCTTGAGAAACTTGGAATTTAGCAACAGTCCACAGAGAGAGAAGGGCTGCATTCACAGGCACCAGAGCTAGCACCAGTGCCAGCCTGAGCACGCACAGACCACTGGGAGAGCTGGCCAGAACCACAGTGAGCAGCAGAAGCGCTGAGGCCTGGCTCGACACACAGTGCCCCAGGGCCTGTGTGTGGCAGCGTCAGGAACTATGCTTGTCTCTCCCCTTGTTCTGAGATGGGAACTCACTAGCCAGGGTTTTGCTTCAGCTTCCACCAGCATCAGGCCTGGTGGATCCTCAGTTGTGGCACTTATTGTGGGGAGCAGCAGAGGTTGGGTAGGAAGGGCTGAGGCACTGAACAAAGTGGAGAGAAGCAGACCTGGTGCCTGTGAGCTGCAGCACTGAGCTCCTGTCCCCTCCATCTTCCCAGCAGTCAAGTGAAGATCTTCTTTGGGGTAGCTGGCTCCAGCTGCCTTAGGCCCAGGGGCACGTTCTCCTTGTTCTTTGGGCCAGCCTGCTGGGACCGCTTGTGAAAGTAGCAAGCTCGGCACACGGAGTGGTACTTGTCGGCTCCCCCAATCACTTCGACCTGGCCGGGAAATTTGGAGAGTGACTGCAGAGCCCAGCTCCCTGGAGGGAGGCTCTGCAGCAGCAGGACTGTCGAGGTGGAACAGTTTCAGTTCCAAGGGGGCTCACCTCCCGCTCGGCTCCCAGCCTCTTGGTGTAGGAGGCCTCTCGGAAGCACTCCATGCAGACAGCGTTCAGCTTCACCACGCTCTCCGCCAGCGGCACCAGGTTCAGGATGCTCCCGAAGGCCTGTGCAAGACAGCAGGGAAGGTGCTGCTGGCTAGGTTCCACGAGGGTCCCAAAGCAGCTGCTGTACCAAAATAACTGTTTTACCTTTCTCTGGAAAGTCCCATCCAGAGCAGCAACGATGACAGTTTTCCCAGCATTGGCCATTGTCTCACAGAACTCCACGATGTCTGGGAACTGGAAGGGATACAGGCACATGGTGAAGAGGGATGGGGCAGCACCAGGAACAAGGAAAATCAGAGCCATGTGCCCTGCCTTTGAAATGGGCTCCAATCCCACTGTCCTTTGTCTGCAGGGACTATAGGGAAGGAGAGTCTGACTACAAGCACAGGCCACAAACTGCCCCAGGGCATTACTTCCCACCCTCTCCTACGAAGGACACAGATCTTGGTCTGCACAGGACGTACCGAGGAGTCCGTGTCCCGCAGAGCCCAGCAAACCCACCCCAGTCATGCACTTACGAACTGGCCCTCATCGATGCCGATGACGGCGGCACCCAGCGCCTCCTGGTAAACGTCCTGGAGGAGCCCGGCGGGCAGGGCGTCCATGGTGCTCCTGTGGGCAGGGAGGGAGTGAGCCGGACAGGCCAGGCAGCCTCGCGGAAACGGGGTGTCCTCCCGTCCCGGGAACTCACTTATCGTGTGTGGAGACCCCGAAAGAGCTGTAGCGCGTGTCCTTGGCGTACTTCACCAGCAAGCACCGATACTGGGCGAGTTGGAATCGTCGCACTCGCCGCATGAGCTCCGTGCTGCAAGACACGGTGTCAGCGGCCTCAGCCTCGGCCCGCCGCCTTTCCCGGCCCTCCCTCACCGGGCCCGCCCTGCGCCCCCCGCTCCAGGCCTACCTCTTCCCGGAGAACATGGGCCCGAAGATCACCTGAGGGCAGAACGGCGGAGTCAGAACAGCGGGGCATCGGGAAGCCCCGGCTCCACCCAGTGCCGGTGCGGTCCCCTGGCTCCGCAGCCCCCTCAGCCCGGTGACCCGGACCGGCAACTATATTTGCCCCCCAGCCCGCGCCCCGGGGCGNCCGGGCCCGGGGCGGTACTGTACCCGTATCCGCCTTCCAGCCCGATGCACGGGAGCGGCGCCGTACCTGTATCTACCCCCCACACCGATGGCCCGGAGTGGCATCCGTGTCTTCCCCCCAGCCCGCGCCCCGGGGCGACGCCGTACCTGTATCTGTCCGCGGGGCCGGCTGGGGGAGCCGGGGTGCACACCGGGAACCGTCAGGCAGCTCATGGCGGACTGCCGGCCCGAGCCCGCGCGCGCCGCTCGGGCGCGG
>VZRX01007652.1:9267-23456 GCA_013398075.1 Notiomystis cincta
AGAAAAAAATGAAAATAGTTGGATGGTCACCTGTATTTTGTTTTGGAATTCTTTTTGACCTACATAACAAAATTTCATTGGATTGAGTTCTATGGGGCAGACTCATTAAAGCAATGATTCTTGTAGTAATGGTTGGATATACCTGTTACGGGATTGGATATATTTGATATGAGAATAGACCATAACAGGAGGATAAAAAAAGCTTATATTGGGCAAACAGATGAACAGTTGTTCTTACTTTTGCTTGTACAAACTGACTGTACAGAAATGATTCTATTTCTTTGGGGCATTCTGGTTATCCTTCCTTGTGCCTTTTTTAGCTCTAACAAACTGTACAAAGTATTGAGGAATTAAGCACATTATAGATTCCTTTGTTGTGGCACAATGCCCAGAGTGTGTTGTCTTTGACTTGTGGTTCAATAGTAAGCTACTCTCAAATAATTCCTGGTTATATCCCAAGATCTTGTTCTTGACTGGCAATAAGTAATTCAGAGACTGAAGGTGTACATGCAGTGTTAAGACTTTTTAAAGTATGTCAATTTGTCACCATTTTATCTGCCATTTAATGTCTTATGAGTCAGTTTTTCATTTCCCTCTGCCCCTTCCCCTCATCTTCTGAAAACCTCCAAAATGAAAAAAAAATGGGAAAGATGACTCCTTCTGAGTTCAGTTATGTGGGCAGAATAAAGTTCAGTTCCAAAGCTTCTCTGCAGGTTAATTGAAAATAGTCACTGAAACCCTCTGCCTCCTTACAATGCCCTTTCAGTAGGTGGACTGAGGGGAGCTTGCTTTAGGGGGGAGCTTAGAGAAAAATCCATTACTTCCAGGTTCCCAATTCTAGTGTTGGTGAAATAACTTGGAATACACTAGAAATGTACTGTGACTGAAAGGAAATGGTTACAGGCTTTCTGAATTATTGCAAAATAGTTTGACGGAAAGAAAAAGTCTCACCGGAAAGGGGTTACTAAGTGGCCTTGATTTCTTTCTGCCTGTTGCTGGTAGTGGCAAGCAGTGCTGCAGGGACTGGAAAAGATGTTATTAAAATTTTTGTATGCAGCACATACACAAAGAATGTGGCTGTCCCTAAAGAGGATAAGAGCTTGGTAGTTGCAGTTAAAAATAATTTATTCAGGTTTAGCTAATGCTGCAGAATCTGGTGGTCTCTTGTGCTACTGGCCTGTAGCAAGCTGCAGTGTGCAAGGTGTGGTGTAGAGGAAATGCACAGCTTTCTGATTGCTCCCTGAATGTGTGCCATGAATACATTGTATTAGTGGTGCTACAGTAGATACAATCTAAGGATATAAGCAATTGGATACAGATCCTCTGTTATCTAAACTGTACTAGTCTTAACATGTTAGATTAATCGTACCCATTAGGAAGAATGAACTCATAAATGTTCTGGTTTAAAGCCACCAAGTAGGATTTCTTAAAACGTTATTAACAAGCTGTGCTGGCTTCTGAAACCAGCTGGTTTTGCTTCTGTTTTCTGAGTTCAGAGACGTGCCCAGTATTTATGCTGTGTTTGCATGGCAACTTTAGGATGACAGCACCAGTGGAAGGGTAGCTCAGTGCAAACCTCTGGCTGTGTATGCAGCACTTCTTGACCTGCATGGGACAGTGTCTGAGACAGTAAATCCTGATTGATGGCCCAGCTGCTCCTCTCTTGTGCCGAGTTTCGTGAAGCTTTGTTCTTCTCTGAAGGTTACAGGAAGTGAGGCTCTTGGCTCGTGGAGTTTGTTGGGGTAACTTGGCCTGGCTCGCTCCTCTGACCAGCCAAACAAGCTGCAGACAGCCCCAGTTTTGCTCTGTGTCATGGTGTAGGTAACAAGTAGGCAAGACTGGCCATGGAAGAGGAAGACACACCCTGATAGGTCTGATGCAAAGCCTATTTAATTCTAGAGAATTATTTTTATGGAATGTGGATTAGGTGCTAAATCCTGGAATAGCATTTAAAGGTTTCTTATCTAAGAACACCAAGTCTCCTGAGAGGCACAAAACACACCACTTCAGTTTATTTTGCTGAGCCAAGGCAAACCTACTGACTTAAAGTATCAAAATAATATGCATGTTACAATTTTGGGTAATTTAGAAGTATTCTGGGTCAGACTTGTGATGTGACTGCCTAACCTCATCTGAGGGGTGAATCAGGAACCGTCTTAGATTTGTGGGTGTAGTAACTTTACAATGTCCTTTAATGAACCTGATGTTAATGAACAAATTACAAGCCTTCATTTATTTGACTTTTTCACTGCATTTTGTTTCAACCTGTTGCACCACCTGCTTTCCTGTAGGAGACACTTCACATGCACATCCCTTTTCCTGGACAACAGGGATAGTGGTCTGGGTTGGTTACGGGCACTGGGTTCTTGTCAGGCTGGATGGCAGGTAGATGTCATCCTATCTTGTCAACATCAATTGGCTGGCTGAGGTGGAAAGGGTTGGGAGGGTTGAGTGGAAAAGAAGGATTTGCTCTGTATTAATGTGACAGCAGAAATATCCTGCCCAGCTTCCAAAATGCTGGAGAGTAGTACCAGGTGAGTTAATGCCAAGGCCAGTGACGAAGTGTTTCACTGCAGTATCCTTTTCATAGGGCTGTCCTTCAAGCTGTGTCCACTGCAGCTGAAGTTGGGCTAAGTGGGAGGGCTTGGGACAGGCTGCTAAAGATTTTTTCCCCTGCAGACAATTGGTTGGGGTAAATGTTTTTTTTTTTTTAATTTATTTTTGGAGGAAGAGTTTGGGTGGGTTTTTGGTAGTCTGGAGAAAAAAGAAAAAAAGAGCATTAACTGTTAATATATTTTTTTTATGATTTAAGGAATTAGTCTTTCCATAATAAGCTTGAAACTGGCTATAATATATGAACTCTTAAAATAAGAAATATCTGATCTTAAAACCTTAAGTTTGGTTTTATAAAGGGTTTCCACTGGATGATGTTATTTGTTTTGGCTTTTTTAGAGTATTATAAACTGAATGGCACACTCATATTTATGAAAAGTCAGTTTAAATACTGTAACTGGCTTCCTTGTGATATAAGACTTAAATAAATGTCTTGTAGGCTTCTTTGGCTCTATAGGCTGTAACTAAAGTGACATGTTATTTGGGACATGCATTATAAATTCCAGGTGACCCTGAATACAGGTTGTTAATCTTTCTTTAAAGATCATTGCATGGTGAAAAAACACTAAAATTTATAGAGGTGTCTTGTATGTTTTTCATCCTTCTCTTACCTGATTGTTTCTGACTAAAAATTTTGGCATGAAAACACTACCTTACGTGTAGGTGTTCCTCTGATCCTTTTGTTTTGTTTTTCACCTGAAGCATCATCATCCCTATAAAATCAGAGTTGGCTGCTGTATGAATAATTTAAGTGTTACAAACAGAACTATGATTTCAAGTGAACAGAGAAAAAGCAGATAAAACACTTCAAAAAATGGCTTTCAAGGAGCATCTCTGTACCAGTAAAGCAAAGTGAAAATAACTAATAATGCTGTGTACATACCACTGATTTTTTTTTTTTAAAGTTGTTCTCAGATGTAGTTTTGAGATTGTCCCAAGGCTTCCAGCATGATTTCAGAGGTGAAATGTTTGTCTCTAATGTGTGTTCATGCTTGTATGTGCACGCCCAAATGCTGGAGAGGGATTGTGTGTGTGTGTGTATGTAAAAGGAATGGTCCAAATGTAAGTCTTGAGGTGTAACCTCTTGGTCCTACTGCTCGGACATGTATTTAGGGTTCTGGGGAAAAGCAGAATGGTACACAATACTCCATCACAATAGATGTGATACTATACATACAACGTATTAAAAAATAGAAGTAATATTGCAGTGTCAAAGTCTAGGACCCCTTCCCTCCCCTCCCTCCCCCCTCAAAAAAAAAANCCCCCCCACAAAAAAAAAAAAAAAAAAAATTAGGAGATGCCAGAACCAAGGTTTCTTAACATCCTTAATTCTGCTCCTTTGTCTGGATTACATTGTACTTCATCCTAGCAACTGGAAACTGTATCCTTTCTCCCACTGCCCTGCTGTCCCTGTAAATTAGCAGAGAAAATACACAGGGTCTTCCCCCCCTGCTACCCGCTGCAAGTGCGACTTCCGGACGAGGAACAAATACTGCAGAAATACAGGTGCAAGCCGTGGGAATTTGGTTGCTGCATCCCAGCAGTTCTTCGATCCTCGCTTTTCACGACTCAGGCAGTTTGCGGGTGTTTTCTACAGAAAATTTGTGAAGCCGAATACCTCGGACTAAATCCACCGAGATGTCCGAACTCGGCGGCTGTGAAAGCACAGAGCCGCTCGACTTTGCTAAATTCCGGGCACCTCGCTCTCTCTCCCCGCGGAAAGGCTGCCTGCCGTTGTTGGAACGGAACTTTGCCGAGCGCGGCCCCGGCAGTGCCACGCGGGGGCGCCCCGGGGCCGGGCCCGCCGGGCCCAGGTGCGCGGGGCGAGGAGGAGGAGGAGGAGGAAGGGCCGAGAGGCAGGAGTTTGCCGTGCGGGGTTGTCCGTGACCTCAAACGCCTCACGCCCAGAGGTACTCACCGTACGTAATACACGCCGAGTCTTAATTCGGACACACCCGCAGAATCGTATTGTGTGTTTGGGGAGTTAACAGACAAATGAAGCAATGGCTGTGAAGCAGGACAGAATTGTGTGCACGCTGCTCTTAGCAGGTTTCCTTTAAGCTGTCTTTTTGTTTTTATTAAGCCCATTCTTTCATAACGAAATACTGTATCTAGGCCAAATTCTGCACTTATGGATATAAAGAAATGCTGATTCTTTTCAGGTCACGACTCTTGACACTGACATTAGATAGCACCACTTTCTCCTCTGGGCTGACTTTGAGAACAGTATGTGAAAATTTGCACAGATGATCTGAACAGCAACATGCATGTTTTAAATGCTCTTTATAAGCATAGATGATGTTCTGCTTTAGTTTACACCACTATAAATGCAGAATAAATCTTACTGGCAGAATAAACTGGATTTGATTGTGACAATGTTGGACAACCCTTCCTCCTGTTGAAGGCGACTTTGGCAGAACCAAGCCTTTAGGTTAGAATTGCATATTAAAAATTGGAACAGAACCTGACTGGCAGGGATTTTTCTGTTTGTTTTTAACATCTGTAGCCCAAACGTTCAGCCTTAAGGAGACTAAGGCTAGGCCCCTGAATCCAATAACTCCCACAGTTACCTAATAGGAAACACTAGACACAGGGACCCATATGGAATTTAGGCTATGCAAGTTGAGGCTTACACAGCTATATTGCAGCACTCTAAAATACTCCTTTTGGAGTCTGCTTTTCCAAGGTGTCCTATTGTTATGGGCTCTTAGACTTAGTGACTTGGCATTAGTCATGCAATCCTCTGAATCTAGATAGTTTCTTTGTAATATCCGAGTCTCAGCAGCCATTTCTTCCTAAATTATTTTCCAGTCCTGTCTGATACCTGTGTGACTTCTCTTCCCAGACTTGTTTTCATGATGTATTTAATAGTATTGCTCACCTCTAGCAAATGAATGGTATCAATGATTGTGTACACAAATGTCTTGGTGTTTTGCTGAACTAGGGTCTACTTTTCTTGATATGATTTTTGAAAATGGCATAGGGCTTCCACAAGCCTTTAAGCAGATGTTTTAGGATATTTTTGTAAGAATATGACTGGAAACAAAGCTTTGCTGGTGGATTAGAGTATATATTGGGGATGGAGGAGAGGAAATTAAATATACAGCAACTTCAAAATGAATGCTTATGGTTCCAGCATTCTGGGTGCTATACTAACAAGTAGGCTAAACTTGGATGTCCCCAGCACTCCAGTTTGGAATAGCTCCCAGCTTTGGAATATAACATGCTTGCATTTGTATCTGGAATACAACTGGGATTCTCATGTTCAATAATCAGAAGGAGGGAGTGTGATTGAGGGAAACAGCTGCATATCTCTGGCACTAGGCTTTGCATACTGACCCTTGTTGTGTAACCTCCATGCTCCAGAAGTTTGAATTCATTTCAGGAGGTTGGCATGCATTTAGCTGGGAAAAGTGTTAGCTAGTGAATTATTCCAATTATATAAATAGAGTAAGGGAAACCAACGCTTGTCTGATTATGAGAGTGATCTTAAGCAATAAGGACCTCTCTCTCATAACAAATGCAAGTTCAACTCAGAATGTTTGTGCTATCCTTCCCTTCTCCCAAAGTGGATTTGGCCAATGCCTCTGTCTAGAAGAGTGATGAGAGTGGATGGTCGTGATTGCTAGGAGAAATTGTTACTGTGTGTGGAGATAAAAGGTTTTAATAAAAAGAACTTGGAGAAGAACTAGCCAATGGCTTGGAAAGAATAAGAAGCTGTTGCAGCGCCAAAGGGGAGTGGAAAAGATTGCAGGTCAGTTGTGCTTGCTATACCATTTCTGAAGTGTCATAACCTGGGTAATCAATCATAAGGCTTTATTTTGTGGTCGTTGGTTGCACAGGGTTCCTGAAGGCTGGATTCCCACTGCTTGTATTTTGTAGTGAGATGCTGATGCTTGCAGGAGCCAGGAGAATCCTCCCTAAGATAATAATTTGGTATGCTTTTCTACTTTCTGCAAGCTGGAGCATTGCAGCAACAACTGCAGTATTTTTTGTAGATGTTTTTATTCTATCAGGCTTGTTCTAATGCTTTTAAATAGTTTTTCATAAGGACTTTAGCCATAGACACCAGATGAGAGGAAACATTCTGCTGTGTGTGAGACTGGCAAACCCTTTGAGTTTTCCATCCCTTTGAGTGCAGAATTCAACATGTATAAGACATTGTTCTTAGTAGGTGACTGATTTTACATGCAGCTTTACAAAGTTTTGCTCAGTTTAAAAACTGTAGTGCTTGATCATTCCTGGGCATGACAGGTGCCAAAATATTCTAAGTACTGTAAGGTTTCCTTTTGCAGGTTTCTTTGGGGGTTTTTTTTCTGATGTTGAAGATGCTTGTGCCTTCTTTTCTCAAATGTACAGGCTGGCATGCTCCTAGGTGGCTGTTGACCTTTAAAAGAAACTAGAAAAGCCCCATCACAAGCAGGCACTGGAAGAAATAGCGAGGCAGGGAACTTGGATTTTCTGCATATGGCACAGTTGGCCTGATGGAGCTTTATGTGGTGCTTTTTTTAAGACTTGCATTCCACTCTCAGGTCTTGGATAGGAATCCTTTCTGTCCTGTCAGCCTGGGATCTGAAGATGGATTAAATATGTATGTTTGAGTGATGCTTGTAGCACTGTGAGGGAAAGAGTGTGTGGTTCCTGGGCATACTGGTTAGGAAGTTGGAGCTTCTGTAGGCCTGTTTAGACTCACTGGAAAATGGCCCATATCAGTAATACACATGAAAGATGAGAATCTGTCCTATACCTATATATATGCCTGATAAATCCTGATAAATACTAGTACTATTTCTTGGAATGGTACAAGGATTCCACAGGACAGTCTTAGGAATAGCCTAATAATCATCAGTGGGAGCAAAAGTCTGGGCCTTGCATCAAGCAGTATCCCATCAGCCTTTTTTGTTGCTGGGGATTTCATAATAAACTTTGACAAGTTCTTCTTCGACGCTTTCTGCTGAGGCAGCACAGAGCACCAGTGTCAGCAAAGGCCTGTCAACTCTAGCAAAAACCTGAGCAAGGAGAAGACTTGACACAAGGACTTAGATGTGTGAGGAGAGTGGCTGGAGCAAGAGTGGTGTGGCAGAGCTTCCTGCTGAAGACGTGACTACTGCATTTGAAGATGTCCTGACAGCAAGGCGAGTCCACCTTTGCTTAAAAAACAAACAAGAGGCCAACAGAAAAGCCCAACAAAGAATACACTGCTTGTGGCAATGCTGGTTTCATGTAAGGGATGTTACCAATGTAGTTACCTCTATTAAAAAGTATCAGCAAAATTATTCAGAATTCTGACCTGAGATCCTGTTTGGCTTGGGGAAATTTGTATCGGATTATTTCCACAGGCTACAGCTGGGGAGATGTGGGAGCAAGTAAATCAGGGCTGGCTTCATTGTGACATTTAATGCAATAACTGACTCTGATGGGTTCCCAGGATCATTTTGTGTTATACCAGTACTGCATTTGTTCACTGAAATTTGCAGTCATCAGCTTTTAAAGTTGACCAAAGCTGGTATTTTAGGCAGGTCAATCCACAACTTTCTGTTGTTTCTCCCCTCTACCAAGATAAAGTTGGATGAGAAGTGGAAGAAAAATTTCGTGACACTTTTGAAGCTGTTTCTGTTTAGCAGGATTTAAGACATAGCTAAAATAGTCTTATTTCCCCCTTACTCCACTTTTCCTCTAATTCTAAACTGCTGTTTATGTGGATGTTTTTCTTTCCACTGCAACCACCCCATCAGATTTTATTTTTCTTACTTTAAATTTTTACAAAGTGAAAAATATTTTAAGTTACAGATTATTTTGAAAATAATGGAACAAAACACAAGGAAAGAAAACAAATCAAAGAATGCAATACTATAATTCTTCTGTATTTATATGGAAGAGGGAGTGAAACCATTGAAGGTGTTATTAAAATTATTTTTATAAAACCCTTGAAATGAAAAGCATTTCACAAATAATATTAAACTAAAAAAAGCATTAGCAGGTGGGATATTTTCATGCTGAATCTAATTTTCCATGTAGTTAAAAAGACTGGTTTTATTGTTGGTTGTACAACTCCTGCACATGCTACAAAAGCAGCCTAGTTATGATAGTGTTTGTTCCAAAGACCAAAATTCACTCTGTAAACAAAAAAGAAAACAATTGTGGCCACTACATTTAAGCTGTGTCTGGACAGCTCACTTCTGCCTACTCTGTACAAAACCCAAACCTCCATGGTGGAGTATGTAGATAGTCACAGCAAAATACTCATTCTTTTCTTTGAGGTGGTGTCATCAGCAAGGAGGAAAAAGTGAAACTCTTCAACAGCAGATTGAAAGTTAGCACTTTCTTTGGGTGAGTATGGCAGTTTATTTTTCTCAGGTAGAGTGCTATTCATTATGCTCAATCCAAATGTTAAACCTGTCTTAGAATCATAATTATATTGTGTGCTCTGTGCTTATTAGAGATAAGACTGATTAGCAAGGTATTACATTCCATTTTCTCATCATGGGCAAGAGGAAGTCATGTCATACCATCTTTGGGACCACATTTGAAGTTTTTCTTTAAAGGTGGTTAAAACCATAGGTAGACAGTACCCCTGGACTCTCTTCAGAGTAGCATCGAGGAACTGTTCTGGGGGTCAGATCATCTATTGATTGTTCCCTATACTGTACCACCTGCTCCCTCCACACTTTAAGTCACCTTAGAAACTCACTTTCATCCTTGCACGAGGAGTAAGGGGATGGAGACAGCATTATTTCAGATGAATCAAGGTACCACCTCTGTATACCATTAATAGATGTAATGTGAAAACATTTTTTCCTACCTTTAATGCAGGAAAGAGTGAAAAGGCCTCCCAAAGGTTCACCTTTTCTTTATTCTTTAATTTTTAACTTACTATTTTTTTATTATTTTTCTTTTGTTTTCCTTTATAATTTTTCTTTTTATTTTTCATTTTTTTTTCCTTTTCTCCCCAGTTAGTTACTCAAGAAATAAGGCAGACAGACTTGTGTCTCTGGACATGTAAATCATGTGCTTCATGATGGGGACTCAGTTTTGTCCCATCTAAATTTTACCAGTGGCTCCCCTCAAGGAGAGGGCAACCATAGTTACTCAATGTGTCTTCTTCAGAGCATGTGTCTGTTTTATTAGATTCCTTTTCCTACTATTACTGTGGTTGTGCAGTGGCTACCAGAAAGACTTGTACTCTCCTTTTGAAGCAGCTTGTTCATAACATTATTTTCTATTGTTTGGGAAGTTTAAAAACAATGCATGACAAAGAATCTACTGGCAGCCACACTAAATAGATTTTCAGCAGTTTGTTAAACTGGGAACAGACTTGAGCCAGACTGTGGGAACTTAGACAATTTCTGTCTCCCCAAATTTTTGAAAGCTTCAGATTTAGGCCTCTGTATACTTCTTACTAGCAGAGACTCCTCTTTAGTGTTAATATGTATTTATTTTATTGGAACATCCCATTAAAAATTAAAAGGGCTTGAATCCAGACATCAGCATACAAGTAATTTCAGGTGTACTTGATAGAAAATGGAATAGTGCATACAAAAAAATAAAACTGGGAAATCAGAATCAGGCCTGAAGTCAAGATAGACTAAAGACATCCAAGAATTGTTGCTATAGTTATAGAGGGGAAATTTTGCTTTACAAAAAAAAGCTAAAAATTTGAGGTCCCTTTCATGAATACAATTCCCAAAGTTGTGAAGAACGAATTGTTGATGCCAATTTTTACACTGTGTAGCTCCATAGTTATCTTTGTTATGCTGACTACGTAAATTTTTTTGGTGATGTGTCTGTAGAAGGCTGGTGTTGAGTCTGTAACATTGACACTCTGATATCTTTTCCTCCTGTTTCAGCTAAGCAACTATTGGTAAAGATCAAAGAAAGGGAGGAGGAGGGCTGACAAGAAACAGTGTATGAGAGATGGCTGCACAGCTTTAATAAATAAAAAGGGGTTAAGGCTTCAAATCTCTTGCAAGATATCTGTGCATGTGGGGCCCTGTTTTGCTGTAACAAGCTACATTACAGCACACTGTCTTCTTTAGACCTATATGAATGTGATACTTTGAATATTAATATATATGAATAAAAGAAAATTGTAAATCACAGGAAATATCTGAGAATATTAAACAGTTGTTAATCTACCAGAAGCTTCTTTTTCAGCTCTGTTTTTTATGTTTCCCTCCACAGCAAAATTAGATTTGTGGCTTTTAATGTCAGTGTCTAGTTTGTTTCACTTTCCAATCCACAAGAGTTGAGGAATGTATATTAAGAACCTAACTCTCCGTCCCTCCAGAAAACAGCAACCCTACGTTGAAACTTAACAAGATAAAAAGGAAAGCAGAAGATAATAAATACAAGGTAAGAATTCTTTCACCATTTGAAATATTGTCAGCTAAAATCAGCCTCTTCAGGGTATACGGGAAGATTGCTGAGACCTCACAAAAAGTATCAATGCTCATGTGCTATGTAAATAGTAAAAATGTTTGAAACAGAGGTGGATCAGGAGAGCAGCATTATGATCCATGAGACATGACACTTCCCAAGGCACTGAGAAGATAGGACACTGTGTTTCTTCTTGGGTAGAGACAAGCTGCAGTGCTGTATGAGGGGCCAGAGGTGAGGTGGTGGACTCTCTTCTAAAGCCCTGCTCCCTCTAACCCTATAGCTGCTTCATAGGCCTTGTGGTAATGTTATAGATGTTACCCCAGTAGATTTATGTCAAAACTTACCTTCCTTTTTCAAAATTTATGTGTTGGCTGTCCAAACATTTGGCAAGCTCTTGTTAAGAATATGCCCACCTAGGGTTTTTTATGCCATATACTTTTAAATAATTTATATTTTCTTCCAGCCTCCTTGCAATGTTTCAGGTGAGTGTGAAAACAGTAACTAAGTACAAATGTAAAAGTCCTGAAGTTGTAATCTAGTGTATTTGTAACCAAATGTGTTTCAGCTTTTTTGGTCCATTAGGATGGAAAACAATAGTAACATTACTGATAAGTGACTTATGGCGCACTAAAATCAGAAGAAAAATCAATCTAAAGTTTAGGTTGTAAATGATCTGCCAATGATGGACAGGTGTATATGTGAAAATGGAGGTAACTGTGCTGTGGTGTGAAATTTTTATTAATATAGGTTTGTGATGTTCCCTCTCCTTGCAAATAGTGAACATGTAAACAAGTTGTGTAGTTCATTACAAGCAAAATGCCAGCCAGTGCTCTGTGCCTTTTATTTCAGCTAAAATGGTTATCTAACTGTTGTGAGATTCTGCATGGTAAATACTACAGGAAAATTATATGGACATGTGAGCAAAGCCTGATGTCTTTGTTACTGCGGGTGAGACTCCCACTGCTCTGATATGGCAGCTCTGTCCTTGGGCATCCTGGAGATTCCTGAGTGAGGCAGTGCTGTTGACTGGTTCTCCTAGCCAGGAACGTGGGGTCTGCCTGGGAAAAGGGCTATCAACAATCCAAGGTCATCTGTGCCTGTTCTCACTGTTTGTTGCTTTTACTGGTAGCTGATAAAGGCCCAGCGTGAACAGGAGCAGCCAGGGAAGCATGTGTGGCTTAATCCCATTTTTGCAATACACTCCCTGCCAAGCTGCACCAAGAGCTCTTTGCCTGCAGAGCAGGAATGGGCCTATATATCCAACAAAACAGGACCAGAGGGACTCATTAAACTCCTAAAAATGACCTCAAATAGGGTTTCTTAATTATCTGAAAATGTCACCCTTTTGCATTAGAAGATTTCAAGGCTTTCTAGAGCTTGGCTGGATTTTGGTACCTTCTCTCCATAACACAAATCTGTCTCCTGTTCTGCAGTGTGATACAGTCCTGGGCTATTGTTTTCTTACATTTGAAGCAAAATCGTTATTATCCCACAAACGAATACTGCCCATCCTACAGTAAGTGCTCGAGTGTTTGCCATTGAGCGAATATCAGGGCAACAAGAACGGTCGAACCAGAAATGCTCCCAGTAGCGAGATGGGGTGGAGGTTGCTGGTCCGTGGTCACCAGCTCAGGTGCCTGCTGTGCTGTTTGTTTCTTTGTAGCACACACATCAACCGTGTGCTTGTGACAAGTCGGCAGTTTGTGGTTAGCTTTTCCTGTGAGCAGTGAGAGCGCTGAGCAGGAGGGGCTGAAGTCGCATTCAATGTCACCTGGACCACTACGATATTAAATAATATAATGTAATATGATAATGGAAACGTTCTTGAAGATTACTTCCCAGAACTGTTTTGGGATAGATCTCAGCATCCTGGCAATTCTCCAGCTGACAGAAAGCTTATTTCTCCTAAGCAGTGCCTGTAACCAAATGGCTTAGATTGCTTTGATGGAAGAGATGCTTCCCTCCAGGGATATAGGCCTGGCACAGTACCTAAGTTGACCTAGTAGCTGGTATAGGCAATGTTTTGGAAAGAGGAACCCTAGACAGAGCTTAGAATTTTTGCAAACTTCTAATGAATCCTTAATGAATGGGAAACTGCTGCATTACACTTGTCCCTGTCCTCATTGAGTAACAATTATACTTTCTGTTCTCCATTCCCCTTCCTTTTCTCTTTTGCTCCAGTATTGGAAAAATTTATTTTGTAAAATAGTTGAGCAAGAGAGATTTTGGTTGTCTTTACTTTTTCAAGTTCAGCCCAGGAAGATTGCTACTTCTACTTCTGTTAACATCTCACAAACATCACTACTTGCATTCTTTTATTTGTTAAGTTGTGAATGAACTTGTTTTTCTAGTTTCCTCCCTTTTACTGCTTTGACAGTAGCGTGTTTTAATTGTCTTTAGTTGAGTTTCTTCTGGATCTATAGATGCAAAGAATGGGGATGCAGGCTTGATTTCGGTGGTGCTTGTTTGTGTTTTTGAGAGGGAGAGAGGATGCCTGAAGGGAGACGAGACCTTTGAGAGAGGGAGAAAAGTATGAGATGACAAAGCTGACATATCAGACAAGGAGAAAACTTCTCTGTTTGATTTTGCTCTTGTTGGCACCTACTTTATACCGGAACAATTTTGTGAACTTCAGTGAATTTACTTCTGAGAGTGAGATCAGGATTGACACCTCTTAAATCACTTGGATCATGCTCCATAATTCATTCGCAAGCTCCTTTAATTAGTGGCAGGTAAACCCAGACTTCCTGGAGTTCGCTGCCTCCCCAGGAATGGACTCTGCCTGCTCCCTGCCGCGCTCCGGGGTCCAGCCTCCGGCTCCTGTCTCATCGCAGGGCTGCGTGTCCGGTGAAACGCGGGTCAGGGCTCTTCCCCCCGCGACTCCCTGTGCCGAGCGGAGACGGGGCCCGGCTCCCGGCGCGCCAGAAGTTGCTGTGTGGGAAAGAGGAGCGGGGCTGTGTAGGGCCGGGCGGGCGGTCCGGCCGCCGCGCGTTATGTAAGGGCGCAGGGGCTGCGGGCCGGGATGACTGACAGGGAGAGGGAAATTCCTGGGGGAGGGGGGAGCGGGAGAGGCGCTGCCCTGAAGCCGCTGCCAGAGCCGGTGGCTCGCGGAGACCTGGCGGGGAGCGCGGCTGTGCAGAAAGGGAAGCGGCGCGGGAAGGACGCTGCCGGGCGGCGTGCGGAGCGAGCGGGCGGCG
>VZRX01007656.1:1477-72929 GCA_013398075.1 Notiomystis cincta
CGCCTCCGCCGGGCCCGGCCCTGCGCTGCCCCCGCCTCCGGGTTGCGGCTGAGGCCGCCCGCGGCCCCGACCTCCTGACCGCCGCGCCGGGGGAAGTCACGGCTTTTTCTGGGCCGAGGAACAATTGCCTTCATTGTACAGATAGAGTTCGGCGTGTGTTATTATTTTGATTTTTTTTTTTTAAATACACGGCCTAAATTGTACTTCTTTTGGATTAATTTTTTAGTTCAGTTCATGGGAGGAGGGGTTTTTTTCCTGGTGTGTGAAAGGCACACCTGCCATATGTCCTGCACAAACACTACCTTTCAGTGAGATTTATTTATTTTAATTTCTCTTGCAACTAGATTGCACTGGATCAAAAGCTATTATCTCACAATAGTAATAATACTTTAGATAACTTAGGCTAATACTGTTCTAGATTAAGAAAATACCTTGGAATTCACTTTGTAGATGATGTAAATAGTGATTTGGTTTGTGTGGCCTTTTTGTTTTGTGTTTTTTAAGCAACATGTTGCTTTAATGGGTACTCAGTGTAAAACGCATTTTTATTCTCTGATTCTTGCTGGTTTTGGCAATATATTTCTTAGTGGGACAGAGGGTGTATTTCATTCCGAGGTATTAATGGTGGCAGAAGAATGGAAAGTGCCCCACGCACATCCCAAAAGAAGCTGTCAGCTGCCGTGCTCAGCCTTGACTCTGCCCCACTGAGGGCATCGCGCTGGGATTCATCCCAAGGCAGGTTACAGGTTGCTGCTGGTGCGTGAATGCTCTCCCGGACACACCTCAGTGATGTAGCATCTTACTGAACCTCCCGGGGATATTGTGGATTCTGTTGCAATTGTTGGGGTATAAATGTCAGCTGTTGATACACGGAATAATTTGCGAGAGTTACATTGTAACCTTGTCGATTCCAGTACAGCTTGGGTAGGAAGCTGCGTTCTCAGGGTTTCGAGGCCGTAATTAATTCCTTATACATTGTTATGTAGCCTGCAGTGCCCCCCAGGATCGCTGTCACAGCTGACTGGCACCCTGATTTTGTAAAATACCCCGCTGGCTCCACTGGGCAGTCCTCACGTTTGCAGGTAGTTTCACTGCCACAAAACATGCCGTGGCGAAGAAGTTCTCTGTACAAGAGTTTGCTGGAGGTGTACGGGGCTGCTGCAAGAGTTTAATTCAGTTCCAAGGGAGCTGCTCGATACTGACGCCTCAGTGTTTGAAGGAAGAGAAGGATTGATATTATTAGATGCAATAATAGTGTGTTTTGGTGGCATCTGCTTAAAAGGGCAGAGTTAAGGTTGAGCTTTCAGTCACTGGAGTTGTTTACAACATAATTTAGTTTGGAAGGGTCCTTTGGAGGTCGTCTGGCCTAGCCCCCTGCTCAAAGCAGGATGAACCTCAGGGTTCAGTCAGATGGATGGGCCCTTTGAGGCTCCAGTATTTACATGTATTGTAAAGTGGAGGTTTTGTGTCTAAAGGAGTCACGTTTGGGAACTGTTTAGTCACAGATGTGAGCAGAATGTCTTCGATCACACTCTGTGAAATACAAAAGAAAGTGCATCCTTCTTAATTGAAGATACAAATGAATGAGGAAAGGACTTTAGAAGTTCCTGGGCAGACAATGGCTTGTTCATACCCAAACAAAACACTGCAGCAGTGTAGACTCAGTTTACAATGGCAGAATTAAGTGTATAACTTAAAATTTTCCCCATTACGTGTGTGTCTTATGATTACATTTGGACGTGGCTGACTTGAACAAGTCAATTCATTTTCACTGGAATGTTTTAACTTTGCTCATTCCTGGGTGTATGTGTGTTAAAGGGTTTTTTTCCCTTTCAGCTACTTTAGCAGTTAGTTAGGTATTTGTTTCTCATTTACTCAGCATAAGAATCTTTAAAAATATATGTATAAACACAACACTCTTTTTTTCTCCTTATTGCCTCGCTCTCCATTCCACCTCAGGCCGTTGTTTTCCTCACTGAGGATTCCTGAAAGTCTGTTACCTCTGAACTGCTCCATGTGACTCGGAAGAGCTCAGCCTGAAAAGTAAAAGTTTTGGGAAGTCTTCAGGCACTCGAGTAAATGTTTAAGATCTAGAGCACTACATTGCCTTAAGTGCAGCAATCGATACTCCTTGGGGTTTGGTTCTGTCTCAGAGGCTTGTCAGCAATGCAATTTGCGAATGAATGCCACAATTCCATTTATTCAAAGCTTGCATTTATTACAGAGTCTCAGGCAGAATTAAATGCTACATTGAGAAGTTTGAACTGCTGATAGTTTCTGAGGAATGTTTTCAATGCAGGACAAACTGCAGTGGCAGTTTCTGTTGGGTTTGTTTTGTTAAAGGAGGAGATGCAGAATTGAAACAATATTAGTTTCAATATCAAAAGCTGGATATCTGATTATGAAGGGGTGTAACTCTTCTAGCTTTTAGGGTCAGGTACAGTGTTAGATGTTCCAGATACTGTGCTGAAGTGTTCAGCTTTTTCTATACGGTATAAAAACACTTGAACTCTGTGAAACTTTTTATTATATTGTATCTTTATTGCTCGATTATATCATCAGAGGAAAAAAATGCTGTCAAACAAGTAAATTAACAGTGATTTAGGGCTTCCTTCATTTTTTATTTGTGCAGCTCACTTCATCTGATACTTTCTGATAGCAAGAGAGGATGCATTGGATGGGTTTTTTGAAAAACTTCCCAATGTCAGGAGCACCTTTACTGTTTTTTGGTACTTAAGAGTTGCCTCCAAGACAAAATGCTTTTGCCAGGAACAGGCATCTTTCTCTTTCAGATGAGTTTATTACTTTACTAGTACACATGGCATGTATAAGGAGAAGCTTTTATTTATTCTTCTAACATGTTTTATTTATTCTTCTAACATGTTTACTATTTTTGATCTCTTACCACTGTGGGGATCTTGACATAGCATATAGTCCACAAAACGATCCACATAGGGAAAATTTTTATTCTTGGTGTGATGAGGTTAATAATTTCAATGCTCTCATTATGGTTGTCCTGGTGGTGCTATAATGCACCTCTCAAATAAAGAGCAGCCTTTTGGTGGATTGAGTAACAACCCCATTACTCCATCTGAAAACACCTTTCTCATTTTGTCCCTTCTGTGCTAGTGAAGTCCTCACAGACTTTTCAGAAATACCTTCTTCCTTTATGGGGATCCTTTCTGAGATACAAAGTCCATCTCTTGAAATTTGTATGTTTTTCTTGGGGGGGGGAGGGGGGAGGTTTGTTTATTTTTTGTTATGCAAACTACGTCACTTTTACAAGATCATTCAGTGATAAATGTCTAAAGCTGAAGATAAATATTCAATGGTAGGCTATGTCTTAGTGTTGTCTGATGGTAGAAAATATGGATAAATCACACTGGAGTAGAGATTGGGCTACCAAAGAGTCAGTGTTGTGCTCATTAAGCTAGTTAAGTTATGAGTGAGGTTTTGGAGGGGGTAGGGGTGCCAAAGATTTAGAACAAAACTGCAAACTTTATAGTTGGCCAAACAGCAAAACCAGCAGGTAGAGCAGTGGAATGGGAAATGTAAGAGCATGCAGACAGAATGCATTTTTACATTTAAAATGGATGAAGAATGAGTATGACTTAATCTTTGTAGCAGAGTGATTGTTGTCTTTTTCATATGTAAGAAGGCAGGAGTAGGAGGAATTAAGTTTAGAAAAAAAAGAAGGAAGAAGAGGAGCCAGGAGGAGCTGGCTGTTCAAAGTGAAGTATTAGTAATTTCCTATAATTTAATCAGACCAGATCCCAGAGCAAGATAATGAGAGCATGACCTACAAAAGAGGACTTTTTGGAAGTTAAAAGGGTTTCTAACATGAAGCTTCACAAGGCATGTGATTTGTCATGAAGCACTGTATAAGAGGACTTTTTTTTCCCTTTCACTTTGCAAAGAAATCATAATATAGACATGAATTCAGATGGTTAGGGAGAGCTGATATGGACTATGTCTGGAATCTTTATACTCTTGCATCTTTTCAGGAGTGGCTTTGGAATTCTTTAAGAGTACATCTTCTAAATAACATTTTGTTTTGTTTCCTCGCATAGAATTTTTTGTTGCCTAGTTTGCTATTCGTGGTACATGATTTGTATCATTTGGGTTTACTCATACAAATCCCTCCAGGATGTTTGGAGGCTAAAGTATCATATGCCTTTCAAAAATAATAATAATAAAATGTAAAATACCTGGACTGCAAAGTAACCAGCAGTATGTAATAGAATCCAGTTTTCATGGGGTTGGGGGGAGTTTTCTTCCTCTCTCCTTTTGCCCCCCACCAAAGTAAAACTTTTTTTGTTCTATTTTAAGTGCTTTCTCTGAACAATATGTGCTATGTATTGATATGGGCATGAATAATAATAAATTGGGCTGAAGGAAAAAAACCACATCATCTTCAAAAATGTGGATAATATCCCTTTCTTTAGGGATTTTCTTTTTTAGATGTAGTTAAATAATAAAACTCAGACTCGACCCATACTTCATTTAAAGGGATCCCTGCTCTAGGGTGCAGACAGGATTAATGCTGCACTTACACACTGTCTTGTGGCTATTGTAGTGGAGGATTCAGCAACTTGTACCCATAAGCTCACATGAAAGCTTGTTTTTCAGGTTTTCTTTTTTGCAGACTTACATTCACCTTTATGGTAGTGTTATACTCCCAAAGACAGTTTCTCTTTTCCTTGCTTAGTAACCTTTTTGGTCTGGACACCAAATATTTTGAATGTCCTGTCTGAACCTGACAACTCAATAGTTAGCTCTATTCCTTAAAATTTCTCCAGCCTTCCAAGGGATTTCCTTGTTTGTGGTGTAATTATACAGAATAGTGGAGTTCCACATTAAGTCTAGCACTAAGACAAGGCTTTTCCACTTCACAGGTTAAGAATTCACACAGAGTCCAAGTCTGAGTAATTTGGAATGACACAAAAGTCACATTTGTTTGGTTTTTTGGGCTTTTTTTCTGAGAAACATTCAGTAAAGAGGGAAAAACTGGGCTGCAGAAATATTCTTTCAGTCCTTTCCCTCATTCTTTTCAGTACTTAGACAACAGGAGTGGAAGCAGAGGGGAAAGAGTGACTAGTGCTGATAGCACAGCAGACCAGGAGAGAGAAGGTTGCATGCAAGACCGATGATTTAGTTGCTGTTTAGAATAAATCCCATTAAAAATTAAAGGGTTACCAAGTGGTAGCGGTCTTGTTATGAGTGGTATAATAATCAGCAGTTTCAGCAGATGAAATTAGGATCCAAACATCTGCACTGTTTTGTTTCTTTTATTTGGGGTGCTCTCACTAGGGTGGAAATAACATTTTTGAAGTAATTCAAAGCCAAGCTACTGTCATCATCTCTTTGAATTCTGCATGGCCCTGCTCTAAGGATTCCCTTCCTCAAGAAGGGTTTGTAGCTCTTGCTGGCCCTCATCTGGCCTCATTTGTAGCTTGGATGTGGTTTTCCTCTGTGCAGGTGTAAAGAATTCTTTCCTCCATGGTCTCTAGATTTGTCTGAAAGTTTCTGAAAGGGAAAATATTTGGTACTGACTTGCTTTAAAATTACAACTTCCTATTTTGAACGAATGTTTTGGATTCATCCTCAATCTTGGTGCCTGTTAGATTTTGTAAGATGCTGTATCAGGACAAGTAACTTTTAGAAAAATGCATTAAAAGAACTACTGGTTTTATTAAGTGTGTGTTTAGCTTAATGAATAATCCCCATGTGTGACTTTAATGAACACAAATTCTTTGCAAGCTTCTAGACTTCACTTTGATTTCTGCAGTAGGACAAATAATTACTCATCTCAAAAATTAAAATACGAGCAGACCTTCCCCATCTAGATGATCATTATCTGGAGTGCAAAGTAAGGAACAGAGAGGGTGGCAGACAAGTGTATTTAGACAGCAGCTGGTGGTGTAGCTGTGTTTGTGTGCTTTCCTGAAGCACAGCCAGAGTCTCTCCCTTTATAGACCACTGTGCCAAATCTAGACCTGGCAACTAATGACTGAGGACCCATTTCTTTATGTGTTTGGGGCAGAACTTCCTCTTATCTACCTCTGTGTTTCTGGCACTTGGAGCCTATGAGGAGCCCTTCCCAGGCACCAGAGTAAGCATAACAGCCTAGAGCTGCTCTAATTTCTGCTGCCCCCAGGCTCTCACCCTGCTCCTCGCTCTGGAAAGGAAAGGCTGACATAATCCTTTTGTCAATTCCGCGTTGCCAAAGGGAGTTCTTTGCACAGTGAATAACTCTGAAGGGGGCTCTTCTGCCCACCTTGAGGTACTTGAACATTGCCCATAAGGCCTAAATAGGCTTCATCATAATTGTTTATATTGTCTTCCTGCACAGTGCTGTGCCACACTGAGATAACAAAGCCAGCTCTAAATAAGCTGCCTTGTGTACAGGAGGCCGTTATCACAGCAGTGTGCCCAGGTTAATTCAGCTGTACTACTTGTGGGTATACTCCAGCTGGCTCAGATATCACCACATAGCACTGCGTTGTTTAGTGTGGACACACTCTCAGGAGAATCAGAGTTGTTGTCTTTGAAGGCTTTTACTGCATAAAAGTTTTTGGTAAAGCCCACGAAGTTCTCAGTTGAGATGTGCACTTTGGAAAAATAAAATCAAATTCCAATCCCACTGTCACACTTGTCTGTTCAGCAGAAAAAGCCAGGAATGGATTGGACATCAATGTGAAAAGCCCTCTTCACTTCTAGTTATTCCTCTTTATCTAAATTTTAGGTGGATTTTTAGTTAGAATGTCAGAACAGGTTGCTGTTATTTCTGCTGTGTCTGTGCCCTAAGTAGCCATAGCAGTAGTTTCTTGTACTGGGAGCTTGGCACAGAATCCTAAATTTCTTTAAAATAAGGTAAGGTTTGAGGAATGTTCACTTCTAATTGAGTGCTTGCACATTAATTATGTGACCTCTGACTTAAGGTTGAAAGCTGAGGTGTAGGGCCTAAAACCATGAGTCTGGGAGTGAGCAGTGCCCATTCCACATGGTCTGCTGCTGTGTGCTCTCCTACCACTACAAGTAGCTTCCTAATCCCCTCTTACTTGGTTTTGCTTGTTAACCCCAAGCAATCCTCTCAGGGACAGAGAAAGCAGCTGTCTTTGGTAGCAAACCCAGCATGATAAAACAAACACTTCTCGAAGCTTCCCCGAGATATGTTACCATAATATCTTGTGGGAGGAATTAGAAACTCAAGGAATATAATTTGCCATGTTTTAATCTGACTTTAGGAGAGAGGAAAAAATTAAATTAAAGGCAACTAGGTTCCTGTGACATGTACAGGAGGGAATAATTTCAGTATCTGCAATCTAAACCTTTTGTTTCTGAACCAGTTGGAAGGCTAATGAGAACAAAGCACCTCTGGTGAGTAATGGGGCAGAGGAAAATGGTAAATGAGGAGCTCATTATTTACCAGAAATTGATCAGGAGAAGTTGCTTATAGCAAAAATAAACAGAAACCAGTCAAAACCAAGAGAGATCTCTGTTAAAGCAGGTACTCTGGTTGTTGTCACCTGCTGTGGTTGAATATTGCCATCCACACAGTTTGTGAGCTCCTCCCTTTGCTTTGTGACCCCTTGACAGGGGTTGTGAGCACAGTAGGGATAATTACAGGCACTGTAGCACCTTGATCTGAGGTTTCCCATGTTCTGTTTATTGCCACCTGCATATTAAGATGACAGGGATTTCTAGTTAACTTTGTTGTTTCTTTTACTTTATTGATCCCTGGAACATCTTTAATAAATGTGTTGTAAAGCAACAATTTCACGTATTTTAAAAGTCCTTTTCTAAGAGTCAATGTTTTGAGTGCTTAACGTGGGTTTTTCTGTATGTTAATAAAAGGGAAAGTTCACAGTATTTGTTGTCACTACCTTTCTGACTTCAATATTTAGAATAATTTAAGATGGCTTCAGCGAGTTCCTTTAAGATTATTTTTTAAATTGAACCTAATGTTTCTTATCAGGAATGGTCCATCTTTGCAGCCTTCCTCTGATCTCCCTTGTAGTGCTAGGCTGATGCAACTGTTATGGAAGTTGCCTTGGTCCCCAGATGGGGATTCTTCTTGTGTGGGGATGTTTCTAGGAGGGGAATAATCCTGTTATTTCATACATCTTCATATCAGTGCAGCTCGGAGTAGGCTGTGAATCAGAGATGGCAAGGGTTGGAGATGAAGCCACAGCTGGAATGCATTTTGATCTACTTATTGCTAGTTGAGAGCCACTTCCAGCTGCTGCTGCTAAGCTGGTCTCCAGGCTGAGGCTGGGTTAGGAAACACAAGGGACAATCAGAGCTCGTGCTGTGCTCCTCCTTTGCCAAATACCCACGGATCTCGCAGGAGAGAACCTGGCCCAGTGTGTAAACTGGGCAGAAGTGTTGGGATTATGGAATATCTATCTATCTATCTATATATATGGAATATGGAATTGATTCTTCTGAATCAAGTGGAATGAACTGCTTTTGCTAGGATGCCATTGGGATCATTGGGAAGTTGAGATGTCTTATTCATGCTCAGAGAAGGAAATAATATTAATAACCAAAAAAGTCAAAGTAGGCATAGGTCAGGATGTACAACAGCACATCATCTCATCAAGGTAGGCAAACACAACCAGTTCTTGGACAGTGGTTCAAATTCCAGTATGTCCTTTCTATGAAGAGCAGCCAGCCAGACACCTACAGCAGTAAAGAGACAGAGCAAATATATTTCTCTTCCTTCCCCAGAAGCTACCTGGGTTAACCTTGTGCCTGGGAGAGGAAAACCTCCCTTTGGCAAACAAGAATTTGTCCCTTGCTACTTTACTGGTGCTGCAAACTGTAAACTGTGTGTTCCTTAAACAGTCTAAGAGTTCCAGATTGCAGTGACACAGCTGTTGGGGTGTATGATGATTGTGAGGATGTTTGGAGGCTCAGCAGGACAGTATACAGACATTAGATCTCTCTCTTTTTGAGTGCTTGTTTGGTTGGGGTTTTTTCCTTGTGGCTCAACAGGAAGTTTTCTTTAGAGAATCTTCACACCTACTGGCAGACCTTCACATACAGCTTTTTTCAGCTTTAATCCTTGTATAATAATACTACACTGATGAGATCTATCTTTCTTCTTTTTCTCTTTCTTCAAAACCACTTGTGGTGTTATCACTGCTTTTATCTCTAATAATTCTTCTCTTTTTCACCCTTTGCCAGTCAGTATTTATGATAAGTTTTCTATGCCAGCTGAAGATGATTGGTCAGGAAAAAATAAGAAAGTAGAGAAAGAAATAGCCATTTCTCATTTTGGCAATAACTGTACTTTATCAGTGTCACACCCTGAATGCTATTGGTGGTTTCATAAGTTAATAGAAAGAGAAGTTATTTGGAACTGGTTCAAGAGAAGATACAATATGCCTTTAAGCATTGGAGAGGAGAGGGAAAGTAAAGGTTGCCATTTGTATCATCCCTGACATTTTTGCCTGGTTTAGGAAATTAGAGACAGTAGTCTTGGAGAAGGCAGATCAGAAAATACCATGTTCTTCTGTAGGACTTTTGGTTCTTCTTTCAGCCAAATGTCTCCTGAATTTCTCTTTTCTGTGGTAGCATAAAGACACCAGAAAGTGCTCTGAAAGATTACCTTGTGCATGAGAGACAAGGAAATACTGTTTCCTCCACCTTTGTTGGTTATGCACATAGGAGTACAAGCCAGGGAGTTAACCTGCTGTCTTAGGCACATATGACCCAAAAATACAAAACACAGAAATAGTTTCAGCCTAAAAGAGAGCGTGTTTTCTAGTTAGGTCCTGTAGGAAAGATGCACTTAGTAGTTTCTTGGGGAGGTTGAGGTAAGTCATTGAGGTTGTGCATCTGTAGAGCAGTTGTCCCTCAGAGGAGCAGAGATCAGTGGGGAAAAAGTTGGAAAACATTCTCCTTTAAATGACTAGATGTGTTCTGGGTGCTGCAGTGTGTTTTGCAGTGCTGCTGAAAACTTGTAACAGAGCTTTCCTCAAGCATCAGAGCTGTGCTAGGCTTCCATCAGTCTATCCCTGTACAAACCCTGGTCAGAGTATGTCACCTCTCAAATTCAAAAGTTGACTATGCCTTTCAAGAGATACAAGAAATCAGTTCTGTTGCACAGTCTGTTGTATTTAATAACTTCTGTGTGTAGAGGAAGAAGGATGATATATATAATTATTCTTTTGGTTTCAGTATCTGTGCATCAGTATTTTCTCCTGTTCTGGAAATCTCTTGCTATTAATAGTGAGAGAGGAGGTATGGAAAGGGAAGCTTTACCTGCCATCATGTGCACCTTTACTTTCTAATAAACCTTGCCATAGGTTTAATATTCCATTTGCAGCCCAAGTCAGCTCACTGGCATGGGCAATGGCCTGTGTTTTTTCAACCCTCTTCTGCCACCTATGAGAATTGGACTGTTCTCTGGATTCCCACCAGGGGCACTGAAGCAGCCCTGCCTTGAAGATGCAATTAGTAACTGCAGTGCTTCAGTAGTATTTGCTTGTCCTTATCCCCCCTGTATGTTAATGATTTCTTCCTATTTTATAGACGTGAGGGGAGTGCATGGCTTGGGGAGGAAGGTGGTTTAGGCCTCATAGGAGGAGCTGAGGAGACTGGGAACCTCCTGGCCTGTGCTCAGCCAGGCAAGGAGCAGTGATAGAGAGAACAGTGGTGCTCAGGAGGACTGGGGGAGCACTGAGGGTCCTACACAGAGACAGAGTTAATGTGGAAACAGCAGCCTCAAATAATGATGGCAAGGGAGCTTTATTTTCTGGAGCTATCACTTTGGTGTTTAGAAACCTTTTTAAAATAAGCCTGTTGTAATCTTGTTTATAGTAATTAAGGATTTGCTAGTAATTTAAATAGTTGGTTTTGGCAATGTGCAAGTCGTCTTCTTATAGGTATTGCTAATGTCAGGCTGAAAACATTTACACAAGAATAAAAGTCAAGGAAGCAGGTAATTGACTGATTTATCAACCTTAGCAGACAATTTTTTCTGATACATCGTGGTGGCTATGGTAAATTTACTCTGGATTGCTTAAGGGCAGGATCCTATATGGTGTGTACAACACATGAGGGCAACTCCTCAGAATGAATGGGTGAAGGAGCAGGTAATCAGCCAGGGTGCTTTTGGTGCCTCAATTAGCCTTTTGGTCAATGGCTTGTCTCCTGGAAAAGTTGGGATTTGCTATGCACAGCACAGCTCACAACATAGGTGATTTACAGCTTTTTCATGGAGATTTTAGATCAATGTTAGTCTTTCAGGTAATGTGAGAACTCTTGTAAACTTATGGCCCTTCCCAGGCCATAATGCTAAATTGCAGTTGTGATCAGGGAATTATTTCTTTTCATTGCAAATTGTCTGTATGCAACAAAGTTGTACATTTGAACACTTTTCTCACTTTTTTTGCCAGCTGCATTGATGCTTGCATCTTCTCCTCTGCTTCCTTTCCACCTGTAAGAGCAACTAAAATCATGTTGCTGTGGTGACTCTGTCGATTTTAAATTACCAGCCCCACTAAAATGAGTCACACCCATTGAGGGTTAATCAGTGGTGCAATAATCTGTGGCACAAATGGATCACTTCATTTTTGGCTGCTGTGAGTTGCAAGGAGTATTTGAGAATTCCTGTGCCTCCTTTTTTTTCTCCTGTTGGGATTGTGACTGCTGAGGTTTGCAGTGCGTTTCAGGCAATGAAGATGCATTTTGTCGCAGTAAAGAGTTGAGACAGCTATCACTGCAGCCAGTTCTGGGGAGGTGGCAGGTCAGGGGCAGGCCTTAATTAATATGAATTGTTGGCTGATGAAGGCACTCAGTAAGAACAGGCAGTTTATAGATGTAGCTCAAGACCAGAGAATGCAGGTATGCAAAATAGAGCAGACCACCAATTTTATTTGTTGCCAGGATAAATGATAACTGGAAAGCAAAGCTTTCCTGTGGACTTGTTTGGGGTTTTTTGACACCTAGAGGATACAAAATGGGACCAAAGAAACTGTAGTGTTCATAATTACTTCAGTTTTGGTGTGGAGGCTTCTATGACCGAGAAGTGAACTACCAGAAAGCACGTAGCCATTTGGAAATGAGTAACTGAGCCTCTGCTTTGCAGCTAGACTACGTTTAAGATAAGGTAGTTTTGTGTTTCTGCTTAGAATTTCCTAATAGAGATGCTAGTTCTGTGTTCCACAAGCAACTTCTTAAAGTAGGTTTCATTAATGACCTGCCAAAGAATATAAAATCTCATTCATGGAGTTAGATGATATTGAAGGATGGCTTTAAAATATTTTGGATTTCTATACTGAATATTTGGCATTCATGTGATTCCCCCACAATAATTTGATCTAGAGTAGAAACTGAAACTCCTCCTTTAGGGACTTTCATGGTTGTAGCCAGGTTTTCCAAATCGTTTGCTAGAATTGTTTGAGGTTTCATTTTCATTGAAGACCCATGTCATGAAATTTTAGAATATTTTCCCTCCTTTATGAGGCAGACTGGCATGATAGGTCTTGTCTCTGTATGCTAAGAGAAGTCTTGAAAATAGTCTTTAGCTCTTCTTAATTTGGAAGTGCCAGCACCCCTGTTATCATTTGGTATTTGATATTTTCTCACTGCAGCAGCCTATTGCCTTAGATATCTATCTAGAGCAAACCAAATGGACAAGCAAAGTAAATTTTGGCTAACTAGAAACAATTTTGAGGAGTTTTTAAGCTTTCTAAAAACTAACAAAAGGTAGAATTTTTAATTGCTGTTCTGAACTTTACCTGTAAGTGACAAATGTGCCCTGATGCCAATGATACACTGCCATTCCAGGTGCAGGGAATCTCTCTGGATAGACTTGCACATGAACCATTTGAACCACCACAGATTGTCAATGCTGTTTCCCATTTCCAGCAGAGCTGTGGCAGTAACAGTGGAGTTCCTGCACACACAGGTTTTCCTCAACTTTATAATAATCTGTCAGAGTCATAAACTGATACCATAGCTGGTTTGAAAAGACACAGGGAAGCCTGAAATTCCCGATAAGGAACTTTAATTTGGCTCAGAAGTTGCTGCCAAAAAATGGTTTGGTTTTATAGAAAATGGTTTATCATCTTCTCTGTTTACATCAGGAAGAAGAGGTGTATTCCTTTGATATGTTAATGCACTGACTCCAGGTTTTTGGTTGGTTATATTCCTTTGGTGTATAAGTCAGTCTGATCATTATCTTGTGCTTTATGAAGTGTGTGCCCAGCCTCAACTGTAGGTTATTAGAGTATGCTTGTAAGGGCCTGTGGAAGAAACTTCCAGTAAGTCCAGCTGTGGTATTTTGCTCAGCCTCCGTAAAACTGTTGCAAGAACATTGGTAACATAAAATAGCTTTTGTAAGGAACATGATTCTCTATTGTTTTACTGACACTTCATGTGTTTTATGAACCTGTCTTGGGGCTACTAGGCTGCCTTTGCAGCATAAGCTGACCTCAGAAATATTTGTTTCTTCTGAAAACCTCCACCATAAAAATCAACTGTCTTTGTATACCTTTTCTCCAGTTATTCTGTGTGTTGATCACAGAATGGGTCAGGTTGGAGGGGACTATACTGGGTCATCTGGTCCAACCTCCCTGCTCAAGCAGGGTCATCCCAGAGCACGTGGCACTGGATTGTGTCCAGATGGTTCTTGAATATCTCCAGTGGGGAAAATTCCACATCCTCTCTGGTCAATCTGTTCCAGTATGTGGTCACTGCACAGTAAAGAAGTTCTTCCTCATGTTCAGGTGGAACTTCCTGTGCATCAGTTTCTGCTGTTGCCTCTTCTATTGCCCAGCACCACAGGGCAGAGCCTGATCCATCTTCTTGGCACATTCATGCTGCTCCCTTCTTTAGATACTTCTATTTATTGATGGTCTCCTCTCAGTTGTCTCTACTCAAGGCTGAATGGGTCCAACTTTCTCAGCCTGTTCTTGTAAGAAAGATGCTCCAATCCCTTAAATGTCTTTATAGCTCTTTGCTGGACCACTCATGGAACTCCATGTCTTTCTTGTACTGAGGAGCCCAGAACTGGACACAGCATTCCAGATGTGCCTCACCAGGGCTGAGTAGAGAAGTAGGATCACCTCCCTCGTGATCAGGTTGGGTCAAGTCAGCTGATGGAAAGTTTTTGTGTAGGCTGTTCTTTTGTGGCGCACCTCTTGAGTTCCCCTCCTCTAAGGCTGTGTGTGTTCTGTTCTGTTTCACATGCACACCTCAAGTACTTCAGCTCACTGAGCCTGAAATACTGCCAAAATCCAGCTACAGTCAACTAATTCTAAATTATAGTAAGCAAATATCATACATGTATTATTATACACATGTACTATTTATATGTAAGATTGTTATTTATTACTTTATAAGACATACTGCTCTGCCCTCCTGCTTTCATGGTTGCTGATTACTGTGCCTCACTGTTAAGGTATTATTTTCTATAAAAGTTCTTTGGAACTTTTCTTCTCTCAGGAAGATTCTGCCTACCAATTCTAGAGAAGAGGGTTTTTTAATTTGGATCAGAATATATGAGGACCAGCCTAGCTACAGATGTTCCAGATTAGGCTTCTAAAGAAGTCTGGATGATATTGACTGCTGTGGCCATCCAGACTGCACAGGCCAGCTCTTCCCTGAGGGGTGTTGTATGTTGCTGAGGTTTGGGATGGGAGAGAGAATTCTCAGCTGGTTTTTCACTGACAAGACATGATGTACTTTGCACCCCACAAGACCAGAGGAGATAGGTGGCTCAGGTTGTTGACTCCACCTGTTTTCTCCTTCTCGTCTCCTTTGCATCAATATTTTTCCTGACTTCTTGACAGTGTGAGGTTAGTGAGTTGAAATTGGCTCATGAAGCAGTCAAAGAAATCTAAGGGAGGGAACAGGACCACCACTTCTGTTGATCTTGAGCTTTTGTCACCTCACTGTAAAGTGATGCCTGTTCCTTTGTTGCTTAAAATATGTGAGTCCCTGTGGAAGCAACCCTCCTCAAACACTAATCCCACAGCTACTAACTATAACCTCCTGCCTAGAACAGAGGAATAGCTAATCTTTCTTGGAGGCAAGATGTCAAACATCCATCATTCTAGGGGTTCTCTTTTGAACTTACTTTTGGAGGAGATCAGATTTGAATTTGTAAGGTCCTATCTAGTGGTCTGTCAACCAGCCCTGAGAACCTTCAGCAAGTAGTGACAGCTCTCCTCAAGAGGAGACGTGTGTTTCTGTCTCCTTCCATGGATGCTTGCTAGTTAGAGATGAATCTTTTTGGCAGCTAATGAAACTTGCTTGGCACATTTACTCCGGGGCTTGTGGCTGCAGGTAGAAGACCACTGGCTCTGACTTTCTTCTCCTTTGAGGGACAGGAAATAAAGGCAGCTTTATGTTGTCTGTGACAAGCTTTTTCAGTAATCTATCCTGGTTCCCTTTTTCCTTGGAAGAGTCCATTATACCTGGGTTCTGCCTTTGAGAGGAAACTGAGGTATTGTACATGCATTTTGATATTCTGTAGCTGTCTAGCAGTTTGCAAACCTGAATGTGTAATACTTGGGCACATTCAGTTTTTGTATAGGCAAAGCATCTTGAAGAGTTCTAGTTACTGCAAAATAATTAGCATTCTCTAATATTTTTTGGCTCTGAGTCCTTTTTAAAAAAAGCAGTACTAGAGAAATTGTTAGCTGAATATTCTGGAGTTTTCTTGTATGTGGATTTTTTCATTGTCACTCTAAGTTAGGGATAAAAGTAGGGAATATGTGCCCTGTCTTTAAAAGCTGTGCCTTCCTTTTCCCCTCTCCTTCTTCCCTCCAGTTAGGAAAATCATTATCTTGGAAGATGTGGAGATGAAATACAGAGTCCTACCTAGGGTTTTTCCCCTGTCTAATTGTGTGAGTATTTTCACATAACCTAAACACAGGGGAGAAGGACAGAACAGAAGAGCTGCGGCTTTTTGGCAGATCCTTCTTGCAGCTGTGCTGCTCTCTTTAGGTCAGCCTGCAGTAGAGAAATTTGGTTCAAGCACCAGCAACACTACTAAACCATTTTTTGAGGAGGTCAAGAGTTGAATAATCATCCCGTTGATAAGGAGTGAGCCAGAAATTCCATTCAAAGAGGACGGTGACTTCCTGTGCTGCTTACCTATTATAGGTCACAGAAATCATGAAGGGAAAATGGGGGACCAAGGGCATTGTAGCACATGACTATTTATGTAACTGTGACTTTTATGTTTTATTTGCTGCTGCTGATATATTAAAAGGAGTTAAGGCAGGCCTTTGCGTTTTTATTAAAATCATGATTTTCTAGCAAGCATCCCTATGGGAAAATCAACACAGCTGCTGCTCTGGATATACAGCCTCATCAGATGTGGCTGTTAGTGCATTTTAGAGGCAGAGACTGTGGGGTGTTGGTGCACAGTGTGCCCAGCTTCTTGGAGGTAGTCTTACAACACACACATCTGCATGGTTTGGTGAGTGTGGGAACCCATAAAAATTATTGAGCCCAAAGACATGACATTCACCTTTCTTTTTCTTTTAATTTGAAATGCTGAAAAATCAGCCTGAATACCAAAAGTGTAGTTTGTAGGCAGGCAGCTAGACTGAGCAATTTATGTAGGATACCACAGAATAGACTTTCCAGATATGACTGTCATTTTTAGGTTTGTGCCTTCTGTTTCTATAGTACCTGATTGTGAAATCAGCAAGGGCTTATGTGCAGCTGACACCCAGAGAAAATGTGGATTAGAAAGTGGTGTGATATTAGCAAGTGGTCTCTTGTAATTATTCTTTACCCTTGCTAAAGCAATGCACTTACACAGTTAACATAGTTTACCTAAAGTTATCTGTTGTATTTAGTCCTTGGCTCCTTCATTCTTTTCTCCTCCATATTATCTGGTCTGCAGAGTAAGATAGAGACATGGGAAGCTTGTGCTGATCTTGAATTAACAGCCACCATGTGAAAACTTGTTTTATTTGGATATGATGGTGATGGTAACAGTCATGATCCTGAACTGGACTGCCAGGATGGTGAATTCTGGTCTGTGGTCTGATTCCCTAGTCCTCATTTCAAGGTTCTAAGAAAGCAATCAGGAAGGAATAAAACAAGAGAATCCATCCTGGAGGCCAAATATGAGCATATCAGTTCACTATCTGTCTCACCTCTCCTTGTCCATGCCTGGTTAAAAAACCTTTACAATTGTCATTGCCTTCTTGGTTGTCAACTGTTGCTTCTCTTCATTTATTCCTCTCTTCTTGCTGGTGAAAGTCACCCAAGGCTAAGTCCCAGCTTGCTCAGGTATTGTCTCTGCCTTATTTTTGATGCATCTGCCTATTTACTTGGCCTTAAACTGATTGCTTAACCGAGCCAGTCGGTGTTTCCGCAGAACTCCTTTTGGATGGCTTCCTGCTTCATTTAAGTTTAATGTGTTCTTTTAAATTCTTTAGGTATCTTTGCAGAGCTCCTCAGTTCCCTAGTGTAAAGCTATCACTTAATCCCAGCTCTTTCAGTAGGCCTAGGTACAGTGCTCAGTGTAAAATAATCCAAAAGATGGTTTATGGTCGGTGGTAGAGATGAAATGATAGAGCTGTTGGGGCAGCAAATGAGGAAGATGATCTGGGTGTCAAATGGACAACAGATGCAACTGTAACTTTATTTAGATTGACATAAACTTGAATGATCATATCTGAAATCCTTACACAGATCAGGGTAATGGATATCAATAAAGATGAGGTTTGGCTCCTATATCTTTAAATCCTGATTCTGTACCTTCCCAGTTTTCCCTTGAACTGTAAGTGCTGAAAAAGGGGCAATTTTGATTAATTTATCTCATCAGCAATTTTCCTGTGTGCATTTCTTTGAAATTATTTGACTTCAACCTACTTTTGTATTTGCTTTAATTTTCATTCTGTAATCCTGTCATTACAATTTCCATATGTTTCATATCACTGTGGCATATGGATTTCTGTATTGAAGTTCTGTAATTTACTCATTACAGTGAATGATTAAAGTGGAATTTTGTCCTGCTTAGCACGAAAAATCAGTCTCTGGGGTGGGTTCCTTAGCTGTAGTCTCTTCTCAGATAATTTCTAGTGTTTCAAATGATGTTCTTTTCATCATGTTTTCACTGCCCGTGTCTGTTGCTCAGTAACACAGCTTTGAGACTCTTCCCTTGTAGATTTAACTCAATGCATTGATATTTCTCTCCTCCAAGTCTAACAAAGTGGAGCTGTGGATCATCTCACACTTGCCACTTTCAGGAATGGCATGTGTACATTGCACTGGGTACAGTTAAAGTTTCCAGCATTTGAACCAAGTGGCTCAGTGTATAAATCAACAAACATGTTTGTCTTTTTCAGTTTTCAGATATAAGTAGTTTGAGCAAGTTAATATTTACATTTCTATTGGCACCAGGGTCAGATTCTAATCAGCACTCTAAATAAAAGGGCAGATGGTCACAAAGTGAAAAAACACACTTTGGGATCGATAAGATTTGTCTGTCAAACTGATCTCTTGAAGAGGAAAATGAACTTCTCTGTATTTGAAAACAAGCAGATGAGTTGGCGAGCGAGGGAAACTGGCACTTCTTCAAACAGTGCTTTCTGCACACATTTGTGGCTTTGCCAGAGATGGATACATGGGCTACATCAGTGGCAGCAGTCACCCAGCAGTACTTTGGTGCCTTTTGTCATTGTTGACAGGAGTGGAAGATATTTTTGAGGCTCCTGGGTGCTGTGTGATGTGATAGTCCCGAAACGTGCAGGATGTCTGTAATTTCCACCAGCCTCCTCCAGTGGCAAAAGGTTTGGGAAGCAGTTCTCATTTCAGAATTGCTCTAGAAATCAGGAAGAAGCAGGGTTGATAGGTCTTGACTCTTGAGTTGTGATGAGAAGAGCTCCATAACTGTGTTGTGAGAGAAGGGGAAAACATGTCATGCAGATTTCTACCACAGATGTGAAGTACAGCTGAAATTTCTTGACAGACACATGGAGGTTGGCTCCTGTTTCAGACAAACCTGGTCTGTGTGACCCATGAACCCTCTGGGTTCTGAGGGAAGGTTTTATATAATTTGAAATCATGAAGAAGTTGTTGGATTGGGTTGATTCTCCTGGAGTTCTCAAGCTTGTTCAAACTCACAGGCTCACCAGTCGATGTGAATTAAAATTCTGCCCTGAAGGCCTTGAAAGGCAACTCTGCTTAGAAATGAAATTGCCAGACTTCACTGTTCTGCTTCTAAACCAATTCACTGGTGTTTAAAGGGAGGCTTGACTGAGCTCATGATAAGACACTGATGCTGGCTTTTTCAGCATTAACCTTAGAAGCCTTCAAATACAGTGGGCTTGATGCTGCAGCAACTGGGAATTACTGAGAAGAGGAAAATTAGAACAGTGTCAGCAGTTAGAGGTCTGATTTCTGGCTACAGAAAGAAACTGGACTGGTGGGAAAAAAAAGTATCCTGCTGGTTTTTGGGATAGTGAAGCTGCAGAGGAAATTTGCCCTTTATTATAGAGATTGCATGGAGCTTTGGGAGGCCTTGAGTGGTCACAGGTAGATTAGCAACAGGAGAGGGAGCTCTCAGTGCGTTACCTAAAGAGGAGGGAAATCCTGGGCTTGGGAGCAAGCCTTTAAATAAAGAGTCCTGCTCTCCTGCTGCTCCCTCAATAACATGGTGGTGGCTGCCCTTTTGTATGGGCAAGACCAATTTGGAATGTGCATGTCTGGTAAAAGGAAGAAGTTGAGATACGTGGCAAGGAACAGAGAAGTTTGTGGGTTTAGTAAGCTGTACATCTCTCTAAAACAGAAGTCCACTTTCTCTTGGATCCATTTACACTTAAATATGCCTCAGACTGTAATGTTTGGGTGAAGGGGAATGCAATTCTCCCTCTCTATGAATGGATGGGAAGTACAGAGACAGAGAGAGTGGGGTTTTTAGGGGAGAGGAGAGATTGTTTCAACAGACAAATGTAAGTGGTAGGAAACAGGCTAGCTCTGGCTCCAGAGCTGAGTACTGGTGTCAAGTCCAGGCTGTGTCCCAGAGGATGTGCCCTGCACTTGGTGTATCAGTTCAAACAAAGTGCCAGTAAGATGCTTTTTTGGCTTCCAATCCAGAAGTTGTTTGCATCGGGGATGAGTGAACGGATCTCTCATCTGAGTGCACCCAGCTGTACAGACATGCTCAAGTTACTTTTTTAATGTTCACGGGGTGAAAAGGGGATACATTCTGTTCTGCTTTAACCTGCATAAGTGCTGGTTCAACTGATTAGCATCTATCTCCTTTATTTGAATGTGCATGGCACTGGCCTTTATGCACATGTTATTGCTGTGCCTGTGATGTTAACTTGGACAATACCAAAATAATTCTCGCTAAGAGCTTGAGTGTTTGTTTGGCTTTTGTTTGTTTTGAAAAGGGAATATGCTAGCCCTCTTTTGCTTGAATTACCAACCTAAGGTAACTGAGTGACTTTATTACTAGCTTCTAAAATATAGGTGACTTCTTTCTAAAGGGTTTTGAGTAAAAGAGACTTTCTGTGAGAGACCGTTCCTCATTTCTATATAACGTAAAAGAAAAACAGCCTTTACTTTCAGAGTAGTTTTGTATCTCTGTACTCATGATGTGTTTGTCTGGGGTTTTCCTCAAGTTCTTTGGATCAAAGCAATAATAGAAATCTAAGTTTTTATTCATTAACTTCTCTCCAAGTTTTGTAATTTGCTGAAATTAAATTGGGAATCTGGGAATAATACATGATTAGAGACACAATGCATATCATGCAGGCTTATTTACAGAATGTCAGTGGAGAGTAATAATAAATACTTCTGTCTTGCTGTAGTGTGATTACAAAGATGCTTGTGCAGCTTGGGACATTGAGTCTAAAAACAAGACATGTGAGAGGTGTCTGGCAAGAGAAGATAATTTGAATTTAATTCTAGCATTGCTGCTGTTCTTTACTATGTTCTGAATGGGCAAGAAGATCTGGGGAAAAAAAGTCTTGGTCACATCTGTATGACTTTGAATACCTGTCAGGAAGAAGAGCAATCCAGGGTCACAGTGCTTTAAACACTGGCAGGTCTCAGGAGAGACTCAGGTGTGTTGCAGTTACCAGAGAGGAGAAAATGTAACAACTGCAGTGAAACCAACCCTTTTCCTTTTTTACTCTTCAGCTAAACTAAGTTCAGTTTAGGATGATCTCTAAAACTTCATTAAACAGTGACAAAAAAATAAGAATAACTAGTGTCTGGATAAGACAAAGCTGTGGGTTTGATGCTCCTTTCCCAAGTAGCTGGAGAGATGAGAGCTTTAGCCTGCATTCATGTATTAGACATTGCAGCTATTCAGGAATGAATTGTGAATTATCAGTACAAATTTTATTTTATTTTATTTTAGATAGGGGTCACTGCAGGACTGGGCTGAGATTTGAGTAGCTACACACCTGATCTGCCTTTGAAGGCACACCTGTGCTGGCTGTACAAATACACAAATATCCAGTAATTTCTGATCTGTTAAATCCCTGCCTTATACCAGAGAGTTCACAATAGGATGTACAGACTATGCCAATAAAGAATTGTTTGCAATATATGAATATATGTTATGTTCATACATATTGTTGCAGCTTTAGCTGCTTAGTTATGCAGACTGAAAGATGACAGATTTGTCACCATTTTGTCTTCTAAGACAGATTTATTCATTTTGGAAAGCTCTTTTTTCTGGTCACTGAATCCAGGCTGATTCCAGGCCTGTGCATTTTAGGGGTGTGTGCTAGGGGACTATTCAGGAGGGTCATGCAGAGGTCAGGCATGCTTCATGCTAAGGAACTGTTTTACACAGATTTGGGAATAATGCTGTTGTTCATGGCTCCACACAGATGGTACCAGACAGGAAGAAGTGGAAGGTGAGCTCAGTGAAGAAGAACGCTGGTTTGGGAATTCTTCAGAAACTCCTTCAGAAGCATCATATGGAGAAGTCCAGGAGAACTTTAAGTTGTCTCTTGAGGACAGAATCCAAGAGCAGTCCACCTCCCCCGATACCTCTTTGGGAAGCGCAACGCCGAGCAGCAACGCAGCGGAGCTGGGATCCATTGAAAATGAGGCACTAAGAGACACCCTACAGAGCAAGGAGCACCTTTCTCCAGATGTGCCCTCCCTGGGTGAAGAGGAACCTCCTGGTCCAAACAAGCCACTGAGCAGTAACCTGAGGCGGCTCCTGGAGGCTGGCTCCCTCAAGCTGGATGCTGCTGTTACAGTCAATGGCAGAGTTGAGTCCCCTGTAAATCTTGGCTCAAACATCTCCTTCTCTCCACCTGCTCACCATGCCCAGCAGCTAAGTGTGCTTGCCAGGAGGCTTGCTGAGAAACAGGAACAAAGCGACCAATACAATGCAGGCAGTCACTTTATATGGAATCAAGGTAAGTGGTTGCCAAACTCAACCACCACCTGTGGTTTGTCCCCTGATTCAGCTATCCTGAAGCTGAAAGCCGCAGCCAATGCTGTTCTGCAGGACAAATCTTTTTCCAGGACTGAGGACACGATAAGATTTGAATCCTTTTCCTCGCCTTTTAGCTCTCAGTCAGCCAGCTCCACGTTAGCAGCTTTGTCTAAGAAAGTGAGTGAAAGAAGCATGACTCCTGGGCAGGAGCATCCACCTCCAGCCAGCTCTTTCCTTTCCCTGGCTTCCATGACCTCTTCAGCTGCCCTTCTCAAGGAGGTTGCTGCCAGGGCTGCAGGCACCCTCCTGGCTGAGAAGAAGAAATCACTGGTTCCTGAGGATCCCCTGCAGCTTTCTGAGATGAAACAAGAGAAAGCCACTCCACCACAGTCTTTGGAATTACTGTTACTACCAGTCCCTAAGGGAAGAGCATCCAAACCCACTAGTACAGGTATGGATACCATCTGAGCCACTAAGTAAAATGTATTTGTTTTGCTATAGGCTTATATAACATCTCTTCAGTGGGGCTGGGTTTGGTTTGATTCCATGTCTTGTGAAAATAAGAAAGGGATACTTTAGGTGAACAATAGAAAAGCTTTTTGAGGTACCACTTTGAGTAGTCACAAATGTTTCCCTATTTTAAAGGTATTGAGTGTACAGTTCAGTAAATTTTTTTCCCTTTTATTCCATACAATGATATTTTCCTCTCTTACCAAGTTTAGAATGTGTCCACAAAAATATTTAATGGAGAAGATCAAAGAGTCCCTGTGAGGGAGCTCACAGCATCAGTGAGCGTGTACAAAACCAGTGCTTTTGAAATATTGGACAAGGGAGAATTCTCCCTCCTGCTGTCTCTGTCACAAATGGACTTTTGTGTAATCACTTACTACCATGTCCTAATTTACCAGAGTATATTATTGTGTTGCCACTTTTCATTAAATTTTTTTTTGCAATCCTTTGTTGTTAACAAAAAAAAAAAAATCCAACCAAACTGCATTTCTCTAATTTGCTCAACAAGAAACATTTTACACATCCGACTTTCCTCCATCAGTTCCAGCTGTTGACAATCAAGGAATCAGGGTTATAGGGAAGAAGAAGAAACTGCCTGGGTAACAAAAGCTTTAAAGAACTGGCAAGCCATGCAGGGAATTTAAATGATCCATCTTCAAAATAAGGAAAAATAATTTCTTTCATCTCTTTCTATAAAAAGTTCACATCATGGATTCATATTTCTGGTGGAACATATGGCTTCAGGTGTTGTCAGTGCTCTGCTGCAAGGGAAAAGGAACCATGGCAGGTATCTTCACAAGATGCACAAAGTGGTTTAGTACATTCCAGCTTTATCAGGCTGAGTTTTGTCAGGAATACTAGCCTGGCTGCACAGGTGTAGCAAGCCAGTGTACAGATATGAAGCCTGACATGGATGTCATGGAATTGCACTGCTGTTTTTCTGGCCTCACCTCTTTGTTTAGGGGTATTATGAGGTCTGGTCTGTCCCTGTGCAGCTCTTGGTCAAAACTCATAGGATAGAAGCTATTGGATGGACAGCAATGCTCATCCTTTCTTTGGAAGTGGAGGGAGAGGGATGCAATGAGTTGCAGCCAGTACCAGTTTTTGCTCTACACATGTGTTCTGTAGATGCTTAACTGCTGTGTTTTGCCAAGGCAATTAAAGTGGCAGAGTATTCTTGGCATGGGCCTGGCCTAAGGGTTTCATTAGTTTAGATGAAGTCCTTTTTGGACTAACATAAGCTAAAAGCTGAATGTGTATATTTGCCATGAAAATAGATGTTACACATTCCTGATTCCTTTTGCACATAGAACCTTATGGCACTAAAAGCTACAAAAAAAAAGTATGTAATTCTATAATGCTTTATCTTTTTGTGTCTGTCTGGTTGTTCCTTGAGACTATCTTTTTCCCAGAGAGAAGCATTTTTTCCCAGAGAGAAGCATTTTTTCCCAGTAGTATAGCTTGAGAGGTCTTTCCCCCCCTCATACTTTGAGCTTTTAATGCACTGATGAGTTTGCTTTGCTGTTATGAATCTGATTCACTTCCCCACCAGCAACATGTAGCATTGGTTATGAGATCAATACTCAGTGAGATTAATTAGATGTAAGTAAGGAGCAGCAAAGATGGAGGCTATTTAAAGAGGAGTAAGTTAATAACAAGAGTATGCCTGCTGCTCTTTTGTCCACCACGTTGAGCTATTTGCTCAGAATTATTTCAGGCAAGAAGCTGGAGCTGTGGTTTATCAGAGAGTAGCTGCTGATGAAATGGCATGTCAGGTTTGGTCAACGTAATCATTACTTGCATTTTTATTATGGTATAGTGGTACAGAGAAGACTTAACTCTTCTATCAGTCTGTTAATATTGCCAATTTTACAAACTGCCCACACATTCATTTGGGGTGAAATTTAAAAGGAAGCCTGGAGTATCTGTTAAGTTCTGATTGTTTTGAAAGAGTGTGAATGACAGACCTTTCTTTTACTGACTGCATACTTATTTGGTGTAATTAATGCCTATGATGCTTGTGATTTTGTTCCCAAAACTTCTTTGGCAACCACTTGGCTGATTCTCTCTGCACTGGAGTAACTCTATGATATAAAGTAGACATTGATATAAATGAATAAAAGTTGAAACCCCTGATTTTCTTGTTATTCTGAGCTTCATGCAATATGGTAGGGAACGAACATGGTTCAGCTTTGGAGCACACTGGCATAATTCCTGAGTAACACTAATTGTCACTGTTATTGGTGAAGTCACATGCATTCATCCCACTTGTTTGCATATTTTGTAATGTGCTAAATCACCATTGATTCATCTTGATTGCAGATTTACTTTTAAGGGGGTCAAAAACGAGTATTACCTTGTTATACATTTCCTTTCTGGATGATAACCAGAGGTTATAGAAATTATGTGATAGAAGGAAAAGAAGTGATAGGTAAAAAAGCTGCCCATGTATTTTTTCTGTGGTTTGTGTTTTTCCTGCCTTTTGTGAAGATAAAAGTAAAAATGTTTTAAAACAAACATAAGCAGTTATGACATTGGTTTTGGCCTACTCTTTAGAGATGCAGAGAGGGGAACAATTTGATATTTTAATTGTGATAGAATATTTGACAAGGAGAATTTCTGAATTTGCAATAGCACATGCTTTGACATTGTGTCCCTTTCTGTACTTACATAATGACTGCCTAATCAGTTGAATTACAGTGGGTTTGTTTTCTATTTAATAGCAAGAATTGTATTTTAGGATGTGACAGGTCTTTCTGGGGGTTTTTATGACTTAGTTCCTCATCAAGGGAATTTGATGTTTGCTATATCCTTATCAGTGATAGTAATGAGATTAAATAGTCTGAGAGAATTTTTGAATGGCAAAATGCACATTGCTGAGCTCTGGATATTTGAAAACAGTCTTGTCTTTTACAGTGAGGGAAAGGACATCTAGTTCCTCTGTAATATTAGGCCTTTCTTTATAATAATGAGAGGAAATTGTTGTGAGAGGATGGATGGATGGATGGTTGTGCAAAGTCAGCAGCAAGGAATTTCTCTTTCCTTCAGCCTTGTGATGGTTCTGCAATTGGAAGTCTAACCATATTTTCCTGATCAATGCTGCCAAATGCTTTTTTTGAGGTGAATTGGGCAGTAAAGCAAAGTGCAGACATTTATGAATACTTTAGATTTAAAGCTCTGGCAATTAGAGGAGCAGAAGGAAGCCTATGACCTGAAGACCTTTGATGGCTGATGCTGCAGCATATCTGCTTGAGCCATAACTAAACCAGCAGCAGGACTTCTGAAGTCTTTCACTTCTGGTGTTAAATATATCTGATATGCAGTACCAGCATGCTTTTCAGTTAAGTTGTGGATTCTTCTGTGCTTTATATCCTGCTTCCCTGCTGGCTAACCATCAGATGTGGAAATGGATCATTTTTTAACAGTTAAGCATATTTTCCATACTCTGCTACAACCAGCCTTTGATAGGAAATGAAGCTGAAAAGTGATGATTATGAGAGGCATCCATCTCAGTGCAGCTAAATTATAAAGAACATTAGGACCCAGGTGAGAGAGAGTAGCATCCTCTACTGATTAGTGAAAGGAAGTTTGGGGCATTAACCTTTATAAATTATGGTGACCTTTCTCAGAAGGATAATAACTAGATTCAGGGGGAAAGGCATATGCAGGGGGGGAGGAACTGAAACTTCTGGTACCTGTTGTTTAACTGATGTGTCTCTACAGATGAAGCTCTAGAATGTTTACAAGGGGAAAGGATTTGACAAGTGTTTGTAAACGATCCTCTCTTTTTCTTCCCCCTTCTGCTAAGCCTCAGAAGAAGAAGGGGGAAAACCTTTCCAGTGTCCCATCTGTGGTTTGGTTATCAAGAGGAAGAGTTACTGGAAACGGCACATGGTGATTCACACAGGTTTGAAGAGCCATCAGTGCCCACTCTGTCCTTTCCGCTGTGCACGCAAGGACAATCTCAAATCACACATGAAGGTAAGGGAGATCTTGGCTGACAATCAAGAGATTCAAATCATCAGTCAAAAACTGATGGTATATAAAGCTATTTCATTTGCATTTGCAAGAACCAAATTTCCCGAGTTGTACTATGAATGATGCCTGTACTTAAGTAAAGAAACCATAAAAAGAGAAAGAAATAACTTTTATTCCATTGCTTGCCTTTCCATTTTATGCAATGTGGAAACTGCCTTGGGTTATGTGAGTTGGGTGCAGCACAAGCTGTGTGTGACTGATTCAGTTCCAGACCTGGAACCACCAGAAGCAGGAATGTTGGTTGGGATGTGACACCATGCAATCCTGTCAGTGCTGCTCCCAGGATGCCAGCTAATAACCCTGCATGCCAGTGTCTCACACTAAGTGGGCAAACCAACTTGGCCAACTCTAGCAGGGATCTCTCCACTGCTTTCTACAGACAGGCCTGCAGTTTCAACTTTTTTCTTGCTGTAGCTTTTAACTGCAGGCACTTCAGCAGTGAATCATCCAAACCAAAATGAATGACAGATTATGCTGTAATGTTTTGTTTTCTAGTGTTTCCATTAAGTTTAAAGTGTGTTTTTAACTCAGCCTAAGTTTTGGGCTGAAGCTGAAGATGACCTTCTGAAGGACACAACATCTGTTTTGATACAGATAAATATAAAAGTGTGAAGAAACTCATAGTCTTCTTAGCTGAAGTACTACGTGGTTGCAACACAAAGTGCCACATTTTGTAAGGTGTAGAATATTCTTAAAGAGGTTAAAAATACTGAATATTCTTGATGAAGTTAAAATGGTACCTGTCCTCTTAGCCCTTCAATGAAGATGCTGAAGTGAAAGTTTCCCTTGGTAATGCAGTTGAGTTTTATAATTATAGTTCCCAGTTTGTCTGGTTTAGATGAATGTGTGCCAATGTATTAGACTGGTGTGAGGGTGGACAGAAATGCCTTTTCAGGTTTCATATATGCTATTGCTAAATCTAAGCTAACTGAACAAGAGTGTGGCCTTGCTTACACTGAAAAGAAACTGTTCCCTTCTGTGTAAATTATTCAGATTCCTCTAGTCACAACATCAGATCTTGCTGTGATTTAAGTTGTTGCTAGGTCTGAAATCATCCCCCTAAAGTCTGAAGGCTCCTGCCTTGACACTTCTCTTGTAGATCAATGCACCATTCCCAGGCATCCCCAGTGCATCATGATAATCCTTATCAAGTAAGCTCAGTGTTTATGGCTCTCCCTTTTAGGACTTGATGTTCCATGTTGACTACAGGGCAGAAATGGCCAGCCTAAGCAGAGGATTAATAGACTGGGGGTGAACACAGCATAGAAAGGAAGTGTGGGGTTTTTTGTTTGTTTGTTTTCAGCTGTTGACAACCTGCAAAGAAGTGTGTGTCACCTAGAAGCTTACTACTCCCTGGCAAAGACTGGTTGTTGTCCCCTGCTTTGTAAAGGACATCCCTATTGTTCCCTGCAGAGATAATTGTTCTCTGCACTTTTTTGCCTTAGTGGCAAAAATTGTTATTTGAAGGTTGGGGGTCTATCCCTTCCTTTTTGGCATGGTGATTTCTGTAGGTGGTGACAGGTAGGATGTTAGAGAAAATCAGGGACATTTTCACTGTCTCTGTGTGTTCTCAAAGTGATGGCTAGCTGAGGCCCTTGAGTTCTTTTCTGCTCCCCTCCCAGCATTAATGCTTTCAATAACTGAGCCTGATCTGCTTAAAACATACCTCCCTGTACAATCATGTAACATGTGTAGTGTTAATTGTTTGGTAATATGGTGATCATGACCACGTAGTGCTCAGTTAGAAATCACTGAGGTCAGTCAGGCCTGCTTGGCTCCATGTGAGAGATTACAGCCACCTTCAGCCAGAGGAGGCCAGATCTGAAGAGTCCTCCATCACTGCAGTCCAGTCATGCAGGTCATTATGGACCTGGGCATCTTTGCTGGTTAAACTGTCCCTATTTGAGGTGAAAGCAATTGTCTTACAAAACCAGGTGGTCTGCATTGGTTTTTTGGTCTTACAGACTAAAGAATCATAAGCACAACTGGCTGAAAGATAATGTTTTATTATAGTTTGTCAGTTTCATAGACTTTCCTCAGTTGGCTAGACCATTAATGAAAATATTTTCTGTCACATCAAAATTGAAGCAGGTGAATGAGGAAGGGGCATGTTAGTCTTGTGTCCAAAATTGTCAGAAATAATTTGAATTTCTTTTGCTGGAAGTATAGATTGATACCAAGATTAAAAATTTTAAAAATACCAGATTTCTTTTCTCATTATAAACAGTGCTGCCTTTAAATCTATATGTATATGATATTACAATAATTGGGACATAAATAAGCCAACAGCATTCAAAATGGGCTGAATACACATCAGAAATGGTACAGCACAGCTGGGAGCCACTTAGGATGCAGTGTTCTGGTTATGCCAGTTGGGTGTGTCAGTTTTTTAATTGTCTTAGTATCTTTTGGGTGCTACCTGGCCTTATCTTCTTGGCAGGCAGCCCGTGAAGGTAGAGCTCCTTCTGCCTCTCCACCCATTTCTCCCCATGTGTCAGCTGTGGCTACAGGCAAAGACACGTTTTTCAAATCCAAAAAAGCCACTCAAAACTAAGGTACTGGGCCTGTGTTAGTCATTCATTACAAGCCAACTTTTATTCCATGCTGTAATAAACCAAGCTTTTTGCCTTTATGCTGCTCTTTGGTTTTCAGGTTTTTTGCTTTATTGATAAGGATAACAGGCAAAATGTGTTGAGGGCAGTCTTCAAAATCTGATTGTTTTGTCTTTGCTTTCTCCTAGGCAATATAGCCATGAGCTTGAACTGCCTTTTTTTTTTTTTTTCTAGGTTCTTGTAGGCATTCTCCACTGAAACTGGTTATTTGGAGATTTAATTTCCATGAGTGGTCTCTGTGTGTCCATATGGGCCTTCCTTACTGTGCCTTTAGGCTGATAACCAGTAACTATATCCTATATATACTGTGTAATTTTATGATAGTTCTAACACACCTAAGTGACTGACCCAGAACATTGCCAACATTTTTGGTGTCTTGTCCCCTGCTATGGAGAAAACTTTAATAGAGAACTGGAATCATTCCAGCCCTGACCCATATTCAGATCTGCATGTGCTACCCACCACATGGATGAAGCTTTCTTTCACTGAGGGCACTTTGCCAGGGCCAACTCACAACTGGAGGCGAGGAAGTGAAAGGCGCAAGAAGGGAAACAGAAGGAAAGTTTCCACACAGACACAAAACAAACAAGGAGGGCTGAGTAACCTGCCTTTTAAGGCATAGACTGTTAAATATAATTGTTATATTGTGTTTAGATCCCACAGCAGTAGACACCTCAGAAAAATCCTAAAATAGACGCAGTACAGAATTTTATTAGTCTTTTTTGGAGGCAAATTGTCGTGCATGTATAACCACAAGTTTGGGCTCTTATTCCTGGGAATCTGGGGGGAGCATCTCAGCAGCTGATTCTGGTATCATAGCATGGTTTCCTGGGATGCTGGGAGTACTGAACTGAAAATGAAGCTGGACAAAATGAATGGGTGACTGAGAAAGGTGTCTTGTCCAAGCAAGCAGCAAATATTATGCTTGAGTCCTTCTCTCTGTTTATCAAAGTATATATTTACTTGGAATTTGTTTTCTTATTGAGACAGTATCTTATGTACTTCTTCTGCAGAAAGCAATGGAAAGTTGTGGTGTAGTTTAGCACGATGTAGTCAGGCTTTTCTGGTTTTCCCAGCAGGGATTACATTTTCCTCAGAGCAATACCACAAGCATCAGTCAGACTTTGGCCAATTGATGCCTTTGGATCATGCACTTATCTTCCTCAGCAATTGGTGGACAGATAGGCTGTGAGATCATACAGCTACGTTCCAAGAAAGCAACAGGATATTAGCTGAGCACTTGGAAGGGGGGATGAGGAAGAGGAGCATATGGCCAAAAACAATATCTATAAATGTTCCTTGTGCTGCTATATAGGCATAAGGCAGAAATGGGGGAGCTAGCTGTTAGAGCAGTGGAAAAGAGGTTTGGCATTGAGAACATGTGCTGAAACATGAGGGCTTGACAGAAAACGAGGGAAGAGAAGGTGAAGCTTAACAGGAAAGTTCGATACAGTGGTAGGCAGGTCATGTGATGCTCAACCCCTGGGTTTTCCTCCTTATGAAGAAGAAGCACCTCAGTAAGATCCAGATTAATGTTTTTGTCTAATAAAAAAAGGGTTATAATCAGCCTTGCAGTTAGAGAGCCTATTAATTATATGATAGCGGGAATCAGGGAAGGTCCTGAGGAATGTGGCCAAGTGCTCAGTGTCCCTTGGTGATTTGCTTTTCCCTCTTTCTTCCTCAGCTGGTGTCAGACAACTGAATAAGCTTTCCTAATCCATTTTGGTGAAGTGTAGGATTGGTTCTTTTTAAAGCGTCTTCACCTTCTTGGCAGAGGGAGGTTGACTGTGTTTTACAGGAGGGGGTTGTGTTTATTTTCAAGTTAAACTTTAAGAGCCCTGGGAGCATCTGTGGAGGCACCATCAACTGAGGAGAGGTAATGCAAACTTGCACCATTTTTTCAATCTGTTAAATCACATGAAATCTGTGCCCAGAGTCTCAGACAGGTACCACAAGGTACTTCAAGTATCTCCCTTTTAATCTTACTTTTTGTATATGAGGCAAGGATAAGATAGAATATGCATTGCTACCTTAAATCTTTTCAAAAAATAATTTATTTTTAAAACACATAGTCCAGTCCAGCCCTGCAAAGAGGCCTTTTTCCCCCTTTGTTTTCAAGTAAAGTAAGGAAATACTTTAAAAAAGAAAATGCTATATAAATAACATATGTGTCTTGAGGGGAAGGATCATATCAAAACTAGCACCAAAGCACTCAACTTTTGAAAATGCAATATTTTAAAAATGAGGGAACTTGTTGGAAAAGAGCATGAAATGAGAAAGTAAAGGGCACATGATAGATGTAAAATGGAAAGCGTACTCAGTAATAATAATAGCAATAATAGCAAAAAACCCTTGTTAAATCCCACAAAAGAAGTGTGAATGCTAGTGTCTCATAACCAGAAAGGAGAGTCTGTGCAAAGCATTACCCAGCTTTAGGGAAGGGGAAGGGAAAAGATCAGTCTCAGCAGCTACAAAATTGCAGGATGTGCCTTTGTCACAGTTTTCCTCACCCCTACTCCTGTTTTACTCCGTTAGGTGGGATCACTTGTATTTGTAACCGTGGCACATCTGTATGGCTGGTAAATCAGCAGGGATGTTGCTTTTAAGTATGAAAGAATACTTAAGAAGTGGCTTATGATACCAGGAAAGTTACTATGTCCACAAAAAGAAGAAAAAAAAGTAACAAAAACCCCAGTACATTGATACAAATGATGTGATACGATAGGGACATGTGGTTTCTGTAAAAGAGAATCATGTGTTCCTCTACTAAGATGTTTTGAGCATGTCAGGAAAATCACGGACTTTAAAATCAGTTGAAATTTATTTGGTCTATAAAAAAAGCCTTTGGCAAAGCTTCTCACAGAGAAGCTGCCAAATAAATTAGGCAGTGTGATGTACTATGGCAAATTAGAAATTCACCAAGAGACGGTAAAACAAAGGGTAGGAAGGAATTAGCAATTTTAAGCATGACAAAAGGCTAACAGAGGGGTGTTCCATTACTAAAAGTGGAATTTTGCATATTTTAGCAAATGTGATCTACACAGAGTGGTGACTGTGGGTAAGAGAATTATGGATGTTGCAACCTTATGTGCATGAATTGAGATTGAAAAAGGCAAAGCTTGAAAGGGAACAAAAGGAGGCTGGCTGATAAACAAGGGGGCAAATGAAGTTATTGTTGACAAATAGAAGGTACTGTACCTTGGAAACCAGAGTCTAATAATGCACCTGGCTCTTGGATATAATGAACTGTAACTGCTCAGGAAAAATATCTGGATATTGTTGTAGACAGTTCAATGAAAACCTTTTCTTGGCATGCACAGCAGTGGTTAAAAAGCACATTAGATATTTGAGTGTCTGGAGAATAAAACAGAAATAACACTGAAAATGTAACAATGTTACTATTAGCATATGGTATGCTGCCACTTCTGGTCACTGCATCAAAAAAGACATATGAGAAATAGAAGGGATTTTACAAGCTGGCAGTGGAAATTATTAGTGGGATGGCAAAAAAGGATTCCCTTTGAAGAAAGAAGCTGAAAAGAATGGGACTGCCAGGAGGTTGAGAGAGGTGTGATAAGAATAATGTTTGATAGAGAAGATAAACTAAATGGCCTCTTTTTTTCTTTCTTATAATGCAAGAATGAGGAGGCAGCGAGAGAAAGTGAGAGAAACAAAACTTAAAAATTTTGCCCAGGAGGTAACTTGTACTCAGATTCTCAAACAAGACCTAAAGTTTGTAAGGACACTGTAATTCTATTGAAAATTACTGCATGTGTCATAGCAAGCACACACTGAAAAAACTGCAGAACCACAAAATATCATTTGAGACTGGCCAGGCTGTAGGGTTAAAATAAAGAAGATACAAGTCCTTTGCTCAGTCAAGGAGAACATCCGTGGTTAAAGGAAATAAACTCTGAAGCCAGAAGCCCTTAAGTGGTTCTGGCATAAGTCAAGCAGTAGTTTTATGGGATTTTGAAAGAAGCATTGTGTATGAGCAGGTTGTGCACTGTGGTTTGTTGCAGTGTAATTCAGAGAGATCCAAATCTGGCAGCAGCTGGGCTCAGACTGGCACTTTGGGGAAAACCTGCCAGCTGCACTCTTGTCTCCTCCTGCCTGTGGTTCTTGCAGGAAGAGCCTGCTTGAGTCTAAAGAAGACATCTGATGGTTTGGGTAGCATTAGCACAGTGTAAGAGCCATTCTCTGCCTCATGGAGGGAGCAGGCAGCTCTTTGGTCTGTAATATTGCATGGCCTAAATCTCCCCTGTGGCTTTCTGTGTAGCTCTACGGGGTTTCTTGTTTTTTATTCGGCAGCAAGCAGTTGCTGCCTTGACTTTTCCCCCCAAATGGCTAAGAATGGTAATTCTTGGCTCTTTTAGCTGCTGTTGAATGAGAAAGTAAGGGACAGTTTTTCCTTTAGAGGGATTTTAACTTACCTCTAGCATTCAAATTTTTAAATTAATATTTATTTTTGAAAATAAACTAAAAGTTAAAATCTTCTGATGGGAATGGACTCTGGACATTGGGGGCTAAATATCTGGCTTAATGGCTTTTCCATTTTTTCTTTTTCTAGATCTAAAATTTTTCCTTTCAATACTCAAAATATTTAGATTTGAACTCTGTCATTCCTTGGCTGCAAGTTATAAACATTCTTTAATTTATGAGAAATCCATCGGTGATGAAGTTGCTGTCTTTGGGTAGGAGAAAGAATCCAAATCAAATGAATCAGTGGCTCCTATTTTCATCCATTCTCAAAAGATATTGCAGGGGTGGCTTGCCATACTCCCAGGGAGAGGTGGGCTCCCACACAGGCTTTGTCACCTGCCTGCAGCAGTGACAGCCTTCTGAAGGCATTGTGCTGATGGTTGTGATAAGGGCCTCTGGAAGACATGGTTAAATACATAGGCAGGGAAATGTTGATTGAAGGGGATCCTGGAGAGAAACCCTGGCACACAGAATCTGTGGGTGTAAGAGATAAAGTTGCCATGGTGAGGGTGCTTGCTGCCCTGAGTACATCTCAGTGTTCTCTGTGAAGAGTGCTTGCACACTGCTGTGCTCACAGACCATCCTGCTTCCAGTAGTGTAGACAGGCAATCTGGCTGGCATTTTCATTGTAACCTGCTAATATTTAGAATTTATCGTGCTGCTATTCTTCTGCAAGGCTGTTTTAAATCTGTGTTAGGTTAACATTAGCTACTTTCTTTTTTTTCTTTTTTTTTTTTTTTTTTTTTTTTTTTTTGTTGTTGTTGTCAGGTGCAATTATAAGATTCCAGAATTGCTTTGTCTGTAAATGTCATGCTTATGCAGTATTGAGAATGTCATTCTGGCCAAGAGACATTCTCTCTTGCTGTCTGTCTAGCACCTCCAGAGCCCCCAAAGAACCACTGAATGAAGAGTTACACAGCACTGGTGAAATGTGTCTGTGCTGAATGCAAAAAGTACCAAAAGAGGAACATTTCCCAGCTTCACATTTTAGCAGATCTGAGTTGAGGGCTCGTGTACAGCTGGAAATCTTGGATCTGAGCTTGTGACTGAGTTCCTCTTACTATATGGGAAATGAATCAGGCCTAGTCTGCAACCAGAAGTGCAGCCTGACTTCTGACAGAGCCTGGTTTGGGAAATGCTCTGCAGTGTCTGCACCAGGACCCTCGGGATGGAGATCTCAGCTCTGCAGGAGACCAGGAAGTGCTGAAAGTCTTAGCTAAAACTATGTTTTCCAAGCTCCCTTGTGTAGATCTGCAGCCCTCAGGGCTTTTGGACTTTCAGGCTGTAGCAGCAAGCCTTGGGTCCCTGACACAGCTGGCTGCTTCTGAGCCAAGCCCAGGGAGCAGGGGAAAGGAAGAGTGCCACCCAGTAGGGTAGGGGAATCACACCTTGTTTGCCAAGAGTTCATCAAACCTCTCCATGTTTCAGGTGAAATATTTTGCATTCAACAAATTGCCATTTTCCAACAAAAATCTGTCTCACTGAAATGTTTCCAACCAACTTGAGTCACAAGTGAAAGCGAATGTGTGGAGCTCAGCTGGTGCCAGTGTACCCTGATCACATGTTCATCCATTAGTAAGGAACAAATGTATGTATTTGCCAGCCTTTTTGCAGGGAGTAGCCTGGAGTGCTGCTGTCAGGATTTAAAATTTATTTGTGAAGCTACAGCAAAAAGATTTTTCAACAGCCCCACTGCTATTATGCTGGGCTCAGTTGTTCCTTCCCTTTAATGAGTACTGTATGAAGCAAGAAATTGTATAATTATATGTATATAGCTTATACAGTTTAATGAGTGTGTCTGTTCATGTAATATGTGAGCCATTACATCCGGATGGATGGAGTTCCCTTTAAAAGGTAATGGGGATGGAGCCTGAGGATAGCAGGCATTGTATCCATACTGGAGCATGCAGGCTCTATGACAAAGAGCCTGCAGTCAAAATATGAGGACAGTAAGATTAACTGTGGTCCTTAATTGACTGATAAACTAGAATAAATGGCAGACACCATCTCTCATACTTCTGTTATATCATAAAAGAGCTGTTCATTTTCCTGTAGAATTAATTTGTAGCAAACTGTTTCAATAGCTCCTTGGTATTGCCAGGTGCTTAGTTTTTACTCTAGTGATACATAAATCAATGATGGACATTGCTGTGCTGGTTGGGTTTTTGTTGTTGTTTTGTTTTGTTTTGTTTTTTTGCTGGGTTGCTGTGAACAATTTTTATTACTTAGGTTGCACAGAGTGATGTTTGTTTTTTAATCAAGAAAGCTATTAGTTATAGCTTGAAAGTCTTTATGCACTGACAGGTCATCAGGATCTGGTTGTAAGAACTGTTTGATCCAAAGCAGACTTCATCATTTCCAAGCTGCAGGAACAGATGTTCCTGATTTTTTTTTTTGTTTTCACTTGAGTCTAATGTTTATGTTCTTTGACTTGTGTGAAAGAATCCTACTGTTCTTGGTGTCTGACCACTTTCCAAGTGCTCAGACTGAAGAGTTAATGTTTTCTTTTTTCTTTTTTCTTTTTTTTTAAACGGTGTGAGAAACACAGAGTTGAGATTTCTACAATGCTGTTAACCTGCTTGGCTTAATACATGCTTTTATCTTTCACCTCTTGAACCAGGTTCATCAGCACCAAGACAGGGGTGAGACCTTCCAATGCCAGCTATGCCCTTTTACCTCCTCCCGCCACTTCAGCCTGAAACTCCACATGCGTTGCCATCAACATTTCCTCAGGACAGAGTCTAAAGTGAAGGAGGAAATGCCAGAAACTGAGGTGAAGGGGTCACCACAGCTAAGCAGTGACTCCTGCCTGGGACCACAGAGGGAAGGAGCGGGGCCTGACCTCGCGGGATCAGCGTCTGTATCCAAAACGCCCGACGTGGCTGGGCAGCCTGGTGGGGGGGTTCCGCCCTTGCTGGTGAAAGAAGAGCCCAAAGATGATACTGGAGCCTCAGCTGCACCTTTTGCTCTTAGCACTGTTGACAGAGCCCCCAACAACACAAAGCTGAAAGACTCCTCTGACTTTGTGGCCAATACAGCATCAGCACTATTCAGCCAAGACATCTCTGTCAAGATGGCATCAGATTTTCTTATGAAGCTGTCAGGTAATTGAGCAGCCAGCGGCAGCATTGGCTGCTGCTTTACGGGCGGAGAGACACTTTGTCTTGGGTTTGCTAAGTCCTAGAATTGCAAGGAGTAAAACATTGTAGCTTCTTAACTTATAATTTCTTGTTTCTTTTGATAGCGGGGGTGTATGATGGAGGGCAGAGGGGAAACTGAGAGGAGAGAGGGGTTTTGCTGTTTAATTGCTGGGATTAGGCGAGAGAACTGTTTATCCAGTTCTTTGCCATTCATTAGTATTTACCTTGGCAAGTCTCCCGTGGTGTGTTTTTCAGGCATGCTGAATACCTGTAGTTCTAGACTGAAATCACTGAGGGTCACCCAAGCGCCCAGCTTGTTTAAAAATTCAGTTCTTAAGTTCTCTGCTTTTACCCACACCTTGAAAAGGACCAATAAAGTATTGGTCATCTTCCTTCCCAAGAAGTATTTGAGATCTGTGTGTAGTAAATACATGTGAAGTGTGAATGTTACTGCACTTGGGTTTTGTTGTTAACACTTTTAAAAGAAGAGTAGTCCTAGAGATTCATGTACAGCTTTTTATTATAATTGTTTTAATTGAAATCCGTATCTAATGCCAAGCATGTGTTTAGTGTTTTCTCACTGTCAGATTATTGCTGTAAGAATGATATTCATGTGTGAGACTGAAGCGTAGGATGTGTTTAGGGTGGATCTATTATATTTTATGTGCTCTTTTCTAGATTTAACTGAATACTTCAGAACAGTTGATATGCTGGGGAGGTGTTCTATGCCAAATGTTTTCAAAATTGGCCTTGAATATTTGAAGAGAAAGAAGTCAAGAAAAATGTCACTCAAGAAACTTCTGTTTCACAAGGAGATCTCAGTCCCTATGAGGAATTTTAAGCTTGGGAGATAGAAGATAACCTTTACAACAGAAAATAATTAATCATCTTGCTCCTTTAAATGGAAATGTATTTGAGCAAATTTTATTGACAGATAAACTAAGGAATTAGCTCTGTTTTAATGCCCAGCCTTGTTGAAATCACAGCCATTTGTTTAGGAAAATCTTTCTCTCCTCATCTTCCCAGATCTTTATACTTCTGGGATCACAGTTTGGTGAGGAATTGAGTAGAATGGCTTAATACAAGAAATCAAGACTGAGGCTTCATGGAGCCAGCAAGGACAAGAGAAAACAGCTGAGGGCAAGCAGGAGGTGGATTGGGCTGGCACAAATGGTTTGCTGTGTTGGTTGGAAAAAGCTACAGGACCTCTCCCTGAAAAAAATATTAAATAATCTGTCGATATAAATTATTACTCTGACAAAAAGAGGACAGGATGAGTCTGTTTGGATTTGCTTGTACGTTTCTCTACTTGAGATTCAGATTTGGACTCGCTGTGAAATCCATCTTAGGCTGTCCAACAGCTGTCCCACACATGTTGTTGTTCCGATGTCGATCTTAAATCCGGGTTGCTGCGCATGAAGAGGCTCTGCACATCGGCAGGGCTGGCCTGGGGAGGGAGGGAGGGAGGGTGGTGCTCCTGATGGCTGTGTGTAGCAACAATGAGAGCAGAGTGCAGGAGAGCGAGGGGAAGCCTGAAAGCTGAGAGAACATGCAACAATTTGGTGTGTGGCTTTTCGTGTAGCAGTTGATGGGAAGCTGTTCGCAGTTTGGCAGACGGTCATGTTTTCAGCGTCTGATCTATTGGCATCAGAGAAAGGCTACAAATGTACATTATTCATGCAAAAGGCCTATGCAGTTATTTTATGGTGACTTACTAAAGGTCTTGAAACCTGACTTGTATGCACTGTTACCTAGCAACATGTTATAAAGTCGCTGGGGGAGCAAGATGTATCTGTAATTTTGTATGTGCGCATATTTGGATTAAAATGTACTGCCGGTCACCATGTTTGCTACACAGGAAGAGCAGCGTCAGAAGGAAGGGAATTTCTTTTCTTCTGAGATTTATATTGTGTTATATACATTTAGTTCATGCTTTCCTCAATGCAGAGTGCATAAATTTAGAGTAGAAGTAATTCACTTTTAGCAAGTTGGCTGAGTATTAGCTGCAGTTTTGATGGCTTGCTCTGTTGAACGAAGTTCCTTTGAGTGATTTCTTTATTATGACAGTCTTGTTAGGCCCATCAGAGCTTCAATTATTTGCCCTACCTATCCAATGATATAAATCTTTTGACATCTCAAATTGTATATGCCAATTTTAACAGCCAACACAGATTTTTCCAGACCAAATTATGTCAAAACAATCTAATTTTCTTCTCTGACAGGCCTTGTGGCTAAGAACGAAGCAATAGATAGATATATAGACTTCTGCAATTTGGCATTTATTATTATTGAATATTGATGTTCTAAATGAATGTTTATTTTTGCTTGCCAATGTTTATTGCTCCTCTTCTTGCTTGTGGCAATTTGTATACCTCCAGTTTCATGGGAAACCTGCTGAAGTCTGTCTATCATATCCACGTCTCTCCAGTTTAGAGACAAGAGTGTCACATGTGATGGTGTCAAAGGCTTGGTACAAGTCCAGGTGGACACCTCTGCTCTGCCATGAAAAGCCACCAGATTTGTCNGCCTCTGCTCTGCCCCTGTCCACCAGTGCTGCAGCCCCACCATGAAAAGCCACCAGATTTGTCAGGCATGATTTGGCCCTGGTGAAGGCACGTTGGTTGTCACCAATCACTTCTTTGTTTTCCATATGCCTTAGCATAGTTTTCAGGAGAATGGAGATGATAGTAAATAATTATAAAATCATTGTAATTTGGACAAAAAGTAACAGGATTGTATCACTGTAAGGTTTAAGTCAGTATTAGGAAAATCTTGCCCAAGCTGAGGTGTTTATACATCTATGATAGCTTGGCTGGAGAGATTGTGGTGTCTCTGCCACTGGGGAAATTTAAAAGCAGCTGCCTGTTAGATATGGCTGGTCACACATTAGGCAGTAAGATGGACTAAATCTGTATATCTCAATCAGTGGACCATAGGATGTCATAAGGAGTGGCAAGAAATGTTATCTGAACAAAAACAAGCAGCAAGTTGTAGAGATGTAAATTGGGGAAAAATTTACAGAAGTTCAAAATTAGACCTGATTTGGAAAGGTGACACTGCTCAAAACAGTCAAGTTTTTTTCATAAAGGCTCAGGGGAGCTTTAGGTTTAAGGAGATTGAGAAATACTGCTGTGGGTGACTTTTTTGAGACCACTTCATGCCCAATTCTGTGCCATTGCTTGCCAGAAAGATCTTTAATTATGTGTTTTATAAAATAAGACATAACACAAATCACTAAATGTAAATCTAAAAATTAGAACAAATCTGAAATTTTTTTCCAGATTCCATTCTCTAGGTTCTAGTTTAAGGTAAGAGGGGATTTTAAATTCACAAGAAATTTAAGAGTTTTCTGAAATTTTATTCATATTTTTGTGTGAAGACAATTAGCATATGACTCATAACACATAAACAGAAGAATATTTAATCATGGCCGTGTTTTTACCTTCAAATCTTCCCCCTCTGATTTCAGTAGGTCTGCTTGTACACTTAAAGTTTTCCCAGTATTTTGCTATGTCAGAGCTTTGCCAGAATGTTTTTGCTCCCATGTCCATTAATTCCATGTTGAGACTTTGTTACGGCATTTGTATCTTAATTTGAAAGTATTTGATTTTCCTGTTTCAAAGGTTTCAATAACACATCTCTTTAAATACTGATGTCCTTCCACCCACTCTTCAGGCTTGCTTTTTTTCTTTTTTTCTTTGGTAATAAAAAGTTCTTTCACAATGATCCAAACTACAATGGCCAGTATACCCTAGTGATGTTATTACTGTGCCTACGTTATGTGCTGCAGTAACTTTTAAGATTCAGAAATAAATGAATCCCAACAAAATGAATGGGATTCTTGCACTATTGCTCTCCACAGGATTCTGTGTGGAAACAGTAATTGGTACACATCCTTCATTGCTGGCTTCTCTCCCCCACCTCTCTGTGTTTAAACAAGTGCATTTCTCCAGCAAGCAGGGTCTTTTCATCTTGTGGAGTGGTATCAAGTGTGCCCTGCTTCTGCTGTTCCTTTTATGTTCCCCAAGTTACTTGCCTGGAAAAACTTAAAAATAAAGACAGGAGGAAGGAGCTAAAATGCTGAGGATTTGGGGCTGGCCATGTTAAACCAATTAGAAACTGCTTTCTCTCAGTTTGTCATATCTGCTCTCACTGTCGTGCGAGGAGTCAAGTCTTTATTTTGGGAAATGAAGCCACCGTGGGATTTTGGTGACTGTCCAAAATATTTGGGCTTTGTATTCATGTTTTATTAGCTGATTCCATTAATGGAATAATGAAAGAGTAAATCATCAGACAGCTACATACAGCATATTAGTAGATAAGCTAAGTAATCATTTAGATTATTTGTTCTGTTTGGCTCTTGAAAATTACTGCACTCCTTAAAGGTAGCACAAGTAATTTGACATGTTTTATAATTTGCCATTGACAGTACTGAACTGGCTGGCTTGAACTCTTCAAACAGCTATTTTTAATAAAATAAAAGCATGTCCAATTAAATTGCCATAATTGATGTATTTGAGTAGCAAGTTCCAAAGAAAAGACCCCACTGTCTATATTTAGGATTCATAGTTTATGTCAGAATGTAAAATTTCAATTAGAATATGTAAGTGCACAGGACTCACAGTTATTGAGCCATGTCCTTAATTTAAAAACACTGTGAATTCCATAATGCTGCTGTCAGTGTAAATACCCCGATGTCATCAAGTTCTCTCTTTGAAGTCCCTCCAGATTCACATTTTCAGAGTTTCCATATAGACCTTTAGTTTGAAGTAAAATTGTGAAGGTGCAATAGCACATCTACTTAAAATCTGGGCAAATAAAATCTTGTTTGAATCTTCACTACTGATGTAATATCACCCTTATAATCTCTTTTCAGCAATTACTAGTCTTGCATCCACAGTTTCCCAGCATCCTTAAAATCACACCCATTGTGTTTTACATCTTGTAGGAATGTGTAGAATTTAGCAAGATGAAGCAGTGTAGTCTCTGTTCTAATTCAGCAATTTAAAATGCAGAATAACAAGCTCCTTTTTTATTTTTTGTATACTCAGTCCAATACAATTTAAAAGAAGCCAGCAATACGATTCTGGACCAGGTCTGTGCTTACAATTTAGGTTTAATTTCTACACAAACTCTTATATTTGGAGGATAGGACTGGACTAGGCTGATGGCTCTTTTGCTTCCCTGAGTGCACCATTACTTTGGGCAGAAGTCTGAGCTCGTGAATCTTTCTCTCACATCTATCCAAAATGGGATTTGAAAACACTGTTAGTTCAATCATCTCTGTTTGTTTGTTTTGTTTTTTGTTTTCTTAAACAAATATTCAGGTTGCTCTGGTGGTGTTTCTCTGCCCCGTTTTTGCTCCTTTGTAGAGAGAAGACATTCCCGTATTGCAAGTAATTCTTTCTTATCAGCAACAAATTCCTACTTGCTCCTTTCACTTGTCCCTCTCTTTTCTCCAGCTTCCTCACAATCTTACCTGTTCTGCTGCTTACCTGTACTTTTGTTTTGGTTTTTACCTGGAAAGGAGAATATGCCATGTGCAGCCTATGGGACTTTGGCTGCATAGCAGACTTCTTGGGGTGTTGGGGGGAGTGTGTGGTTCTACACCTGCCTTAGCAATTTGCCTCATTCCTCCACTCCACTTGGACTAGAATATGGGGAAATTTTGAGGGCACAGTAGCAGGACTGGTCATTCTCCTCTCCTGTGTCTCATTGTGCTTGACTCCAGCTCTGTAAACACAGAACAGCTTTTAAAAAGGTCAGGAGAGTTAGCTGGCCTTTCTTAACCTATGCTAACAGTTTTTAACATACTTAAGCAATATGGTTTGGAAGACCTCATATTTTCAGTGGTCTCTTGAAGGCCAGGACCATCAAGTCGTGGCATTGTTGTGTTTGTGATTGTCTGTTCTGCATTGCACTGCTTTGATAAAGAGAAATGTAATGCTGAGCACCCTTGAGTCATGAGTAGCTTTTTTGTTGATAATGCCCACCCTGTCCCTTACAGCCCTGTGGATTAGTTTATTTGGCTGAGGGCAGAGTAGAGGGCTTTAAAATTCAGATATAATTGAGAATTCCTAGAAGGGTTAGTAACATGAAGTGCTCTGGGACATATGAAGGACTCCAGGACAAGAGGCACTAAAGGGAAATGACAGACCAGCTAGACTGTCCTGCCAGAAGAACAGTATTTCTCCTTTTGGGCTACTTACAGTGTATGCAGCCTCTGTGCTTAATAAGATGAACATAATTTATCAGCTCAATTGTATTTTAGGCTGGAGATTATCCAACAGGTTCCAGTTCCACAGATTTTTCTTGCAAAGCAATTAGTTCACTGGGGCTGCTTCTGCAGTGTTTGTGCCCCTTTCTTGGTTCTTGAATGTCATCAAATACAAGCCATGGAGTCCATGCAGAATGCCAGTTCCTATCTGGACATTTCAATTGCTAGAGAATAAAATAGTAAATGACCCAAATCACACTCTTTATTGACCACAGCTGCCTTGAGGGTGATATGATGCCCACTATCGTGGGAATGTGTCCTCCAAATAGTGCAGAACTGATCTGTCAGAGGCCCATGGTTCCTTTTAACTACTGCACCTCAGACCTTACTGAATGGAAGTTCTGAAGTGGAAGGTTCATCTTAGTTCCTTTCAACCCAGACCCTATGGATGCTTTTTCTTATGGCCTTCTTTGGGGGGGCAGAGTTTTTGTTGTGGATTCTGTTCTCTTCCTCATGTTCTCTCAGACAGATGGAGCAGTGACCAACTTCTTGCTGATTGGGACTTGTGACATGGAGCTTGGCTTGAAAGTCATCAGCCCATTTTTCCTGTTTCAGTTATAAACGTTTTGAGCATTTAGAAATCCTCTTAAGTGGACTGATGGAGTTAGCAGCTTCTACCAGAGTGTTTCAGATTAGTGGCAGATGCCCAAAGCTTTTCTTGTGGCATTTGGCAGTTTCAGGGAAGTGTTATAACTTTCATCATCTACTTTTGCCAAATGGCTCAAATGATTCCAGTTGCCAGGAAGATAAAAATCAGCAGTCTGGAATATTCTTTGATCTGTGTTTTTTCTGGATATGGAATGGAACAAATGGAGCATTATCCACTGTGCTTGAGAGATTCCTGCCTGTTGGTTTCATTTGCTACGTGGGTTTGTTTTGTTTCCTCACCGTGTATTTCAAAATTAAATTGCTGGGTTTGTTTTATTCAGTCTGCAGACAACACATCCTTCATTCTGTTCTCACTGCTGTTCAGAATGAATGTAAATTAAATACAAATTAGGAGATGTGTGTGTATCTATTTTTGTATGTAGATAGAAGATACTCTTCCTTCTGGGGTATAATAATTTTGTCATTCAAATATACTTGAATAATCTCCAACATATTCTTTTAAATTCTTGTCTAGTTATAATTTTTTTTAAGGATTCCTCAGTCATGGGATTTTTAAAAACTGGTCATAGTAAACTTTTATTTCCCTTATTTGCAGTGGTTCTTTTTACATCTGTTTATTGTTTTCCCTAAAATGACTAGTGGATGCATCACACTTGCTATTCTGCATGTGTTACCAATTTTGTCCATGGTTGTGGATCCAAGATGGGACAGAGGCAAGAGTGGTAGGGACTTTTGTGATTTAAGGGGTCTTTTTAATGTTAGAGGGTTTTTTCCCCTCTAGCTTTAATGTATGAATCTGACAGATGAGACAACCTCCCCTTTTTTATTTCTCCTTCTGTTTTAGGCCTCATTTACAATAGAATCTGCTTTAGTATATTTCAAGAAAGAGTAAAAACCCTATTAATTGCAGAAATTGGCTTGAAACTGACCCAGTAGTTGACTGTTTTGTTTTTATTTTCTGGGGGAAGAAAAATGAGGCAAATAACTCTTCTATTTTTGTGATTTATCTACAATTGAAATTTTGATTTTTAGAAAACATCATCAGTTCAAGGCATGTGCTTTGAGTTAATTAAAGAAATAAGACTCCTTTCCTAATTTATGAATCCCCTCTTCTGTCCAAAACAAAGCAGCTAGAGTAGGCAGAATTAGTGACATAGGTAAGAACAATAGTCTGGGATTTTTCCTTCATATAATCCTGCCAGAGGCACACTTTCAGGGCTCCTTCTGGGTTTTATTTTTCTCATTGGTGAAGTATTGTAAACACACAGAGTATACAGATCTCATGAAGAGCTCATTTAGGTTGTGTCTGGTGCTGTGCTGGTAGATTTGTTATCAACATGGTTTTGTTTATCATTGTTATCCTGGGGGATGGCTCAGAAGTGTGGGGAGGCAGTGGCTCCCAGCAGCACGAGCTGTCACTGCAGGAGAGACCATGAGTGGGGTAGGGAGAGAAAGGGAAAGATGGACAGAGGAGAGGAGGGAAATTTGGTTCATTCTGGATCTGTCACTTCATAGGATCAGTTAGGTTGGAAAAGACCTCTGAGACCATTGAGTCTAATCCATGGCCAAACACCCCCTTGTCAACCAGACCACAGCACTGAGTGCCATGTTCAGGCTTTCCTTAAACACCTCCAGGGACAGTGACCCCACCACCTCGCTGGGCAGCCCATTCCAATGTCTCATCACTCTTTCTGGAAGAAATTCTTCCTGATGTCCAACTTAAACTTCCCCTGGCGCAGTTTGGGACTGTTTCCTCTTGTCCTGTTGCTGGCTGTGTGGGACAAGAGACTGACCCCCACATGGCTACAGCCTCCTTTCAGGGACTTGTTGAGTGATAGTGATCCCTGAGCCTCCTTTTCTCCAGGCTAAACACCCCCAGCTCCCTCTTCTCAGCCACTTCTCATAAGCCTTGTGCTCCAGACCCTTCAGGTGCTCTGTTGCCCTTCTCTGGACTCACTCTAGGACCTCAAAGTTCTTCCTGAACTGAGGGGCCATGAACTGCGCTATCACTAAACTGTTTAAACTCTGATGTGATCTACCTTGAATTTTTTGGTCCTCTGAGCTGTTAGAATTTGTCTTCATCTTAGTAGGGTTTGAGGATACCCTGGAATGAAGAGCATAGATGCACCACCTTACAACTGCCCTTGGACTGGGTCAAATTGGCTGCTGACTTTTGCCTTGCTGATAAGAGGGTTTAAAAAAAAATGCTAATTTCTTCCAAAAGCACTCCTTTTGATCCTCCTTCTCATGGTAGGATAATCCAGTAAGCATCTGCCACTGCATACTATAGCATCTAACTCTTGTAATAAGCTCCTGTGATATTGTATGAATTCTGTTACAGATTCTGTTTATGGATGTTTTGCCATGGTGTGTGGTTACAAATTTATGCTGATTTGTGTGAGTTTAATACCACCTCTACTTTAAATGGTGAAAGAGTACAGGCTCACCCAGCCTGTAGTGCTTCCTCTGCCTGGCTCGTTTTCTGCCCTGGTTCATGGCAGAGACAAAGCTGGGTCCACGGGTTAATGGTTGTTCTCAGTGGGTCATCTTTACCTCTTCACTCAGACTTATGCTTCCTTTATTTCCTGGGACAAATTTGAATTAATACCTTTTTGAAATTAATAAATTCAAAAGACCTTTTCTTTCCTCAATGTTCTCTGAAAGTTCAGGCAGACTGCTCTCCCTTGGTTCAGCAGAGGTTTGGGTCCTTTTTTGGTTTTTTTGGGGGACCATTCATCACCCCAGGTTGAACCCCAGAATAGACTGAGGCCAGGATAAAGAAGATAGATGGATTTTTATTTTTTTTTTGTTAGTACTTTTGTAAAGTTAAGATTGGCTTGAGAGCTCTAATTTGTGTTTTTATGGGTTAAACCATATTTTTATGTTTCATTGTCCTGCTTTTGCTCTTAAAAAAAATGCAAAAGCAATTCCTAATGCTGATAGAAGTGCCTGTGGGTCATGTTAAAAATTACAGATATACAGGAATGTAATTTCTGAGGCAGTGAATAGAACTAATGTGTATGTGCATGTTTCTTACATGTGCACTCTTCATACCACTTGCCTTAATCCTGTTCTTGGGTAATGGCTTGCAAACCAAGGAGAAAAATCAAACAACTCCGAAATATAAACTGAAAAGATGTGTTGTGTTACAGGGTAACGCAGTAAACTTTAAAAATTATTAGCACACCCCCAAAGACAAATTGAATTGTGTGGAAATGAACAAGGCTCAAAGTAGCAAATGTAAGAGTTTAGTTCTGATAAAGATGGCAATTGTACCTCATATTTTAGCGTTCAGGTCTCTGGGAGATGGTGAGAACTTCATGGTCGGATGCAGGAATTCACATTCTCTAGGAGTTCTGGGGGAATTGCTGAGAAGGAGAATGTCTGAGGAAAAAAGCCAGAAAAGTGAGGAGACTGAGAGTAGGTAAGAAGCTGTGAATTGGAGGAGAAAGTAGACCAAGGGTTTAAGCAGGTAAATGATGTCAGATTTTGTTGGGGATGATACTCTATATTTTGTGTTTGTGAAGACAGAAGTTTAGAGAGGTGGGAAAGATGTAAACTCACCAAAGTTAAAGGCACTCAACAAGTCATCTGCTGTGTGTTACTGGGAATCTAAAGTGACATTTTGGTCAAGAAAATGTCATGAAGTGACAATTAAACATAAAATTGTAAGATTTATTTGAAAAATAGTGCAATGTCTTTAGCCTTCTGCCCGTTGTACATCTGCCCATGAATTTATGTTGGCTGGGCTTGGGAATATTGTTTAAGAGCTGATCTTGGTTTTATCCTTTTAACCAAACACCACACAAAGGATCTGCTGCTGTTGAGGGGTATTGGAAAGACTCTTCAAGAATGGCATTGCTCAGTGTGTAGACCTTGAGCAGCCCTCCAAAGTCCCCTTAGCCTCCCCTAAGGCTGTACAGATGCTTAGATGGAGCATTCAAAAGAAATATTTTAAACTTATTCTCTTTGTTTTTATGGAACAGTGCAGAGCTGTCTTCTGAAAATCCTTTAGTTCTCTTTCTTAATATACTAGCTTTTAGGACCTAAGAATTTGCTGTCTTTTCCCTTTTACTCCCCTCTTAGGTTTTCTGTCTTCCTACTGTTCATCTCTTGCCTCTCTCCCATGCTCTAAAACTTTAGTACATCATACCCATGGGCTTTGCCAAGTTTGCCCTTACGTGAAGTGATGTTTTAAACTTCCACTGAGCTTAGAGAAGACCTACAAACCAATGACCAGGGAAATGCTTTTAGGAGAAGGGGGGAAAAAAGTGAGAGGATGTTCTCTTGAGCTTTTGTACATACAGTTATTGTGTTTCAAAACTGCCCCTTTGTAGAAAAGATGCAGGTTTGAAAAGGTTTGTTTGCCCCTTGAAGCATCTTTGAGCACAGTTTGATGTGTCTGCTTCCAGTAACTGCTCTAGCATTTTTCAGGTTATGGTTTCTTCCTGTTCCTAGGCTCCAGGATTATATGTTACACTAAATCTCACTTCTTTCCTTCTCTTGACAGCTGCAAATCAAAAAGAGCCCTTGACTCCTAATTTTAAAGTGAAAGAGGAGCCTGAGGATGAAGACGCTGCAAGTTCAGCCGTGTCCCAGTCCAGCTTTGTGTTCAGCCAAGAATCTGAAGCCTCAGCTCCAAATGTCCCGGAGGAGAAACTCAAGCCACAAGAAGCACAGGCAAATGTGATGAGGCAGGACATGTCAGTCAAGGCAGCATCTGAGCTCCTCATGAAGCTCTCAGGTAGATATTTAATTTAATAATACTGAATTTCTTAATTTTTTTTGGTGTATCCTAGCAGAGTTACCTTGCAAGAAGGTAGGTTCAGCTTTAGTAGCCAAGGAATGATTGAAAAGGCCTGTGTACAAAGTGTCATGTACATGAAACATCTCAGTTTGGTCTGTAGCCACAGTATCTAATTATCTCTGCTCTGATTTTCAAGTCATTGACTATGGAATAAGGCAAAAGAAATGATGTCTTAAGTCTTTTAGGTGCTGTAATTTTTTTAATGTACAAAACCATGTTAATACAATTTATTCACATGTGACACTTCATTAACATCACAAGAACGTGTCTGTACTTTACTATACCTGACATAGCTTTATAAAATATGACTTTTTAAAGCTTTTATTTTTTTCTGACCATATATCATACTCAAAATTGCAACACACTGTTAAAAAAATTGTATAAATGAAGTCAGCTTTCTGCATTTAGCAAGACCACTTGAACTTGCCTGCATTGCCTTAGTGATAGATTCTTCTGCCAGACAAGTACACAGTGTACACACATGGGTAGTGTTAAAGCTGGAGGCAGTCCAATAAAAATGTATGTTCTGCTAATTGTGATTTGTCTACCTGTCAGAATCAGGGTTTAAGAGAAAGTAAAATTGTATTGAATTGGGTTGAATTCTTCCCACTGGGATCAGGTTAAGTGAATGATGAAAAGGCTTTGAACTTCTAACAGACCACTTTTTAGGACGAAGACATGAAAGTCAGTCTGGCAGGCTGGGTTTTGTGCACCTGGACAGGATCTGATAGATTTTCACTCTTCTCCAAAACTGGACAAGACTTATTTCTTTAATTATGCCAAAGTCACGCAAGAAGTGCTGGTGGGAATGCTTACAAGTTTAGTAACTTCTGAGATCCCTGTTAAACCTACCTGAAATCATTTGTCAATTGGACACTGTCAGCTGTGAATTTGAGCTCAGACTTGTATCTGAAAGACTTGAGCTGACTAGGATTTCCCCCACGAAACATGTAATTAATTCACTCCTGTTCATGTCTCCACACTTTAATTTGCAGAAGAATTTGAATCATTGATTTGTTAGGCTTCCATGTTAATGGTGCAAAAAGTGCTTCCCAAGTACAGAAGCCACTCAGAGCAGCAGTTTCCAGATTTTTCACAGACTCCCACATACTAAACACTTGGTTATTGGTGAAATTCACAGTTGCTGCTGGTAACTGGTTTGAGTGGGGTGTTTTGGTAACAAAACTTTGCAGCCTAATTGAATATTAAACTGTGACTATTTTTCTTGGTCCATAAAAATTTATGTAGATATTTTTATGAAGAAAGAACTTTTTGTCAAGTACTTGAGAGACACAAGGGTTCTGGATTGTCAATCTGGAGTTCAGCACTAGCAGGCTGTGTTTAAATAGTTTTATTGCTGGTTATTATGTTAGAATATTTGTGCCATAAATGCCTGTGTATATGAGAGGAATCCCATGTGTGTAAAATCTTGGTCAAGTCTTCAGCTTGTGTTGGGACCTCGTGAGTTTTAAAGGCTGTAGTAAGAAATACACCAGTGTAACATTTCTCTTACAAGCTCTTAGGAACTGAGCAGTTTTTGCTGACAGTGGTCTTTTGGGCTAATCCACAGATTAGGAGGTGAAGAGTGATTAGGATTGATGGAGTCAGTGCTGCTGCCATTGGTATTCCTGCATCAGCCAGGGGGTGAGGTTACACCCAGTTTGTCACAGACAGGTTTCAACCTGCACTTCCCTGAGTTACCATCTAGGGCAGAAACTAGAGAGGGAAACACTGAGATACAGTTCAGTGTAGGACAACTACAGGAGCAAAATCTAAGATGAATGGCCTCTTCAGTGATTTATTTTGGTTTTTTTTAATCTTTACTTTTTCTAGTAGAATATTCCCATATCACTATTGACTTTGCAACCTACTGTAAGCAATTCTGCAGCCTGGCTTTGGTGACTTAGACCTTACTTAAAGAATTAAGCCACTTCCTCATAGAATCAGAGAAGAGTCCTTAAAGATGACAGATCATTAACTCTATCCCCTGATTGATCACCACCTTCTCCTGGGCCACAGCACTGAGTACTACATCCAGTCATTTCTTGAACACCTCCAGGGATGGTGACTCCACCACCTCCCTGGCCAGCCTGTTCCAATGCTTAGCAACTCTTTCTGTGAAAAAAATTCTTCCTGATGTCCAGCACCAGGGAAGGATAAACTGGGTTATATTTTTCACTGGGAAATCTCTTTTCCCAAACAGAGGTGCTGTATTGCCAGCTCTTAGCTGTACAGGGTAGTGGAAGGCCTTTCTAGCTCTGGAACCTGGTTTGGTGTGGTGCATACTGTAAGGTAGATTTACTCCAGATTGCCAGCCCCTTGTCAGCCTCCACTTGTCAGCCACTCAGAAATGACTCTAGAGCTAGGCAAAGTTGGAAGAATAAACATCTTTTGCTGCAGTAGAACATTAACAGAACATTTGTTAGCTGCCATTGTAGAAGCAGATGGACAGAAACAAGAGAAAATCACACACAGCTATTTTAGTTCTCCTAGACAAGGCACTCTCTCTCAAGCTAAAGGGACACTTGCTCCTAGCAACATGACCAGTGTCTGAGATCAGGCTCTTGCCCCACACCTTACTTTGGTGGAATTGGACCTTTTACACCAGTTCTTTTTCTCCCATGCTCTCTTGGTTTTCCCCTTCAAGTCTTCTACCCCACAGTTCATAAACTTGATATCTGCTCATGCCTCTTCCAAAGGATTATCCAAGCTCAGAGAGCTCGTGTCTCTTGGGATTGTCTGGGCAGAACCCACTTCCACCCAAACAGCCAGGACAAAACTGCCTAACAATCAAGCTGCTATTTCAGAATAAATCAAATGCCCATTTGAAAGAAATGGTGTTTGGGAGTCATCAGGCCAAGTTCGAGCAGACTTTTTACCTCCATTTTACAGAAGAAAATAAAATTACCACTGTGATATGTCTGAGTGTACAAAGGTGAGCTGGGAATAGTGTCCATTGCTAAGTCTTGACTGAGACTAGATCCAGTGGTGAGCAAACAGATTTGAGGAGATGGTGGAGTGGGGCAAATTGCTCTCATCTCTGTTTGGAAGATGTGCCATCCCTGTAAGATTTTAAATTCCCATTAAATATTGCATAAAATCAGTTAGAAGAAATTAGAGTAATGTCTTTCAAATATACCCTTTTTTTTACATTCATACCAGTTCATGGAAAAGCTGATTTATTTCTCAAAATGTTTAATGAAGTGGTGCCCTCAATGATTCCTGGTCAGTTTTATATACTCAGTCTAGTAAATTGAAAGGTAGGTTTCGGAGGAGACTGAAATTGAAAATAAATATTTGCATTTACATGCCAATGTTAGAGCTGAAAAACTCATTTTCTGCTGAAATAGTCATGCTGCTGATATGTTTGGGGCATGTATTAGCTTTTAGAAGCATACTTTTGGTTTCTTGTCCAAAACTGAACCTATATGTGGAGGAGTAGAAAATCTATCCCAGGTGCTAGCACTTTTTAAGTAATGTTTTACCCAGGGACATTAGTATGTCCTTGTCTTTCCTTGAAATATTGTCTGAATCACATTTACCTTTATTTCAGATATATCCTATTTTTGAGATGTGTTTCTTTTGCATCTCAGCAGTAACTCAGGTTGTTTTCCTCCTCTCTTTTTCCAGTGGGTCAATTCCCCAGGTACTGCACATATCCCTGCTATCCCTAGCAAATACATGACCTTTGTACTATTTGTTTCCTTTGGATGTTTTATTCTTCAATCCTTGGGTCACCCACTGTTTTCTTGTAATACCAACACCAGCACCAACAAAGTAATTTTGGGTTATCAGCACCTGCAATTAGTGCATACTTACTTCATGACCTCAGGACACAAAGTGAGGTGTTGCCTACAATTGATTCCAAAATAATTCCTGATCAACTCCCTTTATTATCACCTAATTATGTGATAGTTCCTCTTTTGGAACAACTGGTTATTACAGGGGGGTGTGTAATGGGGTTTTTAGCATTTTTTGATTAAGCTTTTATCCACTTAAAAATGTTTATGGTAATGTTGTATTTCATGCCATGTTGTTAAATTTTTGACATTGTATCATACATTTAATGGAAAGCACGTTAGAACAACTATTTTAAAAGAGTAAAACAAGGAGAAAAGGACAATAGTACAATTCCAGCAAAAGATAAAGGCCAGAACTAACCTTGCTGCATATTTCTTTTCCACAACATTGTGGACTGCTCTGGGAAGTGCCTGTGTGGAGTTAGGCTGCTGTCTTTGGAGATCCTGTTGCTGGTACCTGGTGAGAGTCCCTGCACCTGGATTGATTGCAGAAGAGCTGTCAAGGCTTTCATCCCTGCTCAGAAAGCCTGGCTAATGGGCAGAGGAGGGAAAACACAGGGAAGTCTTTCATTACTCAGGGCTTCTGTAGGAGCCCAGAATGTAAGTGAGGAAGTGCATGACCCAAAATAAGACTTTCTCTTTGTGGGAACTAAAGAAATGGCAAACCATGGCAAGTCTCATTACCAGATTAAACCCTGCTACTAGCCAAGTGGGTTTGGTTGAGGCTTTTTCTGGTTTAGGGGTTTTTATTTTAACTAATTTTTATTTTAAAGTTCTTCAAGTAGGGGCTTGCAGATAACCACCATCATCCTACCATTTAAAAGGAAGGAGCAACATATGTCTATCACAACTCTAATTTGTCTCTTTCTTTAATTTGCTTGATTTTTTTTTTCCTTGGCTCACATTTCTGTGAAGGAGCTTGTAGTTGCAAAATTCTGTAACATGGGAGTTCAGAGGTTCCACTTTAACAAATATGAGCCATTTCATGTTTTGTTTTTTTTTAATGCAGGATCCTGTTACATTGATTCATTGACATTGTCTTATATAAAACAGCAGTTTAAAAAAAATACTAGCAAAATAAAGCATCAAGCACAGTGCCCTAGGGAACATCAGATGTTCCTTGTTGTGTCTCTGTAGCAGAACCTTCAGGGCTCGCCAACTGTTCGCTACCTCTGAGGTTTTATTTAAGCTGTTTTAGGGCATGTTTATTTCTAGCAAATCAGAACAATTAGCATAACAAAACGCCTGATTCTCCATGCTGAAAGCTTTTGAAGTTGGTACAAGTTGACCCACTAGTTACCCCTGTCTGCTTCATTGTGGAGACTGGTACATGAGTCCAATTTATGAGACATATGGGAAAGGCTTTCTTTTCTAAGTTGATTCATAAAGTTGATTTGTAAAGCTGATGGGCATTTCAGCAAATATGAGCAACTTAGGATTTTAGTCGCAGGGAGAAGTTTTAAATAAAATGGTGGGAAGAAACATGAATGATTTAACAAGTATTCATTTGATTTTGGCAATGCAAGGTTATTGGGCAGCTGTTGCATCAGCAAAAGCAATATTTACTGCATGACTTGTGTTTTTCATGAAATCCAGCCACTTACTTTTGACTTGTATCTCAAATAAGGGGAAAAGCAGACTGTGCTGTATTAGGAAGGGCATGTTCAGTGTCCCTTCCAGAGCATGTGAATGCTGCATGGAATCACAGAATAGTCTGGGATGGAAGGGACCTTTAAAGGGCATCCAGTCCAACCCCTCAGCAATAAGCAGGGACACCTTCAACAGGATCAGGTTGCTCAGAGCCCTGTCTTACCTGACCTTGAACGTTTCCAGGGACTGGCCATTTACCACCTCTGTGAGCAACCTGTTCCCATGTTTCAACACTCATATTGTAAAAAATTCTTCCCTTCTATATAGTCTGAATATAGTACTCTCTTTTAGTTTAAAACCATTGCCTCTTGTCCTGTCACAACAGGCTAAACAGTCTGTCCTCACCTCTCTTACAAGCCTGCTTTAAGTACTGCAAGGCTGCTGTAAGGTCTCCCTGGAGCCTTCCCTTCTCCAGGCTGAACAAGCCCAGCTTCCTCAGCCTGTCTCCACAGGGAAAGTGTTCCAGCCTTCTGATCAGGTCCATCAGGTAATGGCTTCCCTGTGCTGAGGCATCAAGGGAACTGAGCCTGTTCAGTCTGGCACAGGGGAGCTAAAGGCCAATCTAATTGCAGCCTGCACCTACTTGGAGGAAACTTGGAAAAGCAGGGAGTTAAACTCTTCTCCCTGGTGGCAGATGGTAAAAGAAGGGGTAACAGCTGCAGCTTGGGAAGTTCAGAGTGGACATTAAGAAAAATTTCTAGTGCTGCATCAGAACAAGTGTTAACTTCCTTTTGAGAGTTCTGCAAGATACACCTGCAGATGGCCTAATGACAAAGGTTCATGAAATAATTTTGTTTGGAGGGAATCTTCAGGATCATCTATTCCAACCCTTAGAGCAGATCCAGCAAGGGCAGGCTGCTGAGGGTCTTACCAAGTTTTGAATGTGTTCAGGAGTGGAGAACCCAACCTCTCAGCAATGTGTATCAGTATTTCCTCATCCTGATGGGAATTGTTTTTCCTGTATGTATAAACAGAATTCCCCATGTTCCAACTTGTCTGTTGACTCATTACTATGTATTTCTGAGAGAAATCTGACTTTGGCTTCTCTACACCTTCCCTTTATTCCTTAGAGAGCAGTTGACAGCAATAAAGCATTGCCTTGGTGTTGTTTTCTTGAGGCTGAACAAACCCAGTTCTCACAGCTGTTCTCCTGTCTTGCAGCAGCCCCCTGACAACCTTGGTTGCTTTCCATGGGGGATGTCAGGATCTGTCATCATCCTGTACTGGGGAGCCCCTGATAGGGCACAACACCCTAAATGCAGCCTCATAAGTGCAGAACAGAGGGTAAGGATCTCCTCCCTCTGCCTGATGGCTGCAGATCTGATAATATGGCCCAAAATAGGATTGGCCTTGGATGCCACAAGGGCATTTTGCTGACTTGTGCTCTGTTGGGTCTGGACTGTGATAGTCCCAACTTTCAGAGAGATTGAATAAGGTCTTTCTAAAATTTGCCAGCTTCTGTCCTAGGCTGGAGAGAGATGTTGCCTGAGACTCAATTTCAGAAGTGCCCTTACTGCTACACCGTATTGTGGTGCACTGTCAGGCCTTCAGGGATAAATGTTGAACCCTGAGCTTTTAGGTAGCACAAGTATTGTTCTATGTTTCTGCTGTTCTGGGTTTGGAGGGGTTTTTTAGCAGGTATCACTACTTTATGAGTCCCTGCATTTGTGAATACCAGAGAACCCAAAAACTGTGGAAGAAAATGCTTCCTCCTGGAACAAACCTGCCCAGTCCTCTATTTGTCAGATCTGATGTGGAAAATTGTCTCTCCAAATGTGAACAGGATGACATTCATTCAGGCTGACCAGATGATTAAAAGTTGCACTGCTCTGTAAAGAAGTAGCATCTCTGTGGCTTGATAAAGTACATCCATGTATAAAATAATTTTCTCTTCTTTTGTTAAGGTGTTTCTGTATCACAAAGTTAATAGCAGAAAAAAGATGTATTAGGTGATTTAGTTTACCTTTTGCCAGATGAAGTGTCTCAGCACTGCTGTGCTGTTAGCCTGAGCCTCACCCAGGTTAGTTTTGAATGAATATCAGGCCATGTTTTGGAGATCATGATCTGGATACTTCTGAGCTATTTGAGTCTTTTTAGCCCACAGATTTTGCCTGTACTATTATAAAAATCTGACCTGAAGAAAAAAAACTGGCTCTCATATACTAACTTTATATTCTGATACATTGCAGATTATTTAGCCAGCTCATCTACTAAGTCTGCTATAAAAGTCAAAGATCAAATGATTTTTTCATTATTTGAAGGAGACCTTTTTGTGTGTACCTGAACTTGACTTGAAAAACTTTAGCTGCACTATAACCATGTGAGATACCTGTGTAAAGAAATAAGGGGTATCACCTTACTCCACAATGAACAGCACAGAAGGGAAAATAATCCTCAAGGAGCTGGAGTTTGACTGCCTATATGGTGAGACAGGAATGGGCATAACCTTAATTACAGTATTTTGCCAGCACAAGATCTAGCACAGCAGGGTTTTATGCCTGTGATTGCTGCTTGTGGGACAGACTGAGTGTGTTTCCCTTTCATTAGCGCTTGTAAAATTATCAGAAACCCTCCTTCAGTCTTCTCTTTGTGTGTTTGCTTTGGGGATTTAGAGTATGACAGAATTCACATTTGGCAGGGACATTCTGTCAGACCAAAAGGGTGCAGCTGGGAAGATAAAGGTCAAAGGAAATGATCAAATATGTAGATTTAGTTAGAGCAATTGGAGTGCTCGCTGATGGTGAGGGAGAGAAGGTCACTGCTATTGCTTGACTCTTGCCTTAGTTGGGGTTCTATCAGTTTGTCTGATACAAAAGCATTTGCAGGACAGGGAATTAAACTGTGTGGAGCAGGAACAGAAATAGAAAGAATATTTTAAAAGCAGAGAGAGCAGCAAAGGTCAGCTTGACTCTGCACCTAAATTTGGCAGCTGGGTGCAGAGCTTAGTCTGTCAGACATCTGAAGAACTCATTTGTTTGTGGAGTTACCTGAGCTTTTGATTGACAGTGTTACCTGATGCGTTCCTTTGCTGCTCTGTGTTCACTTTCAATGCACAGCATGCTATTTTTACACTTAAACACGGATGCAAGGCTCTGTGGTTTTATAATAAGAGAGTAATGGAAGCTTTAAACCAAAAAAAAAAAAAAAAAGATAAATCTTCTTAAGAGGACAAAAAAAAAGGTATTATGATATTTCTAACTGGTCTTCAGCTAAGAATTCACTATAAAAATTTCTGAAGTCTGAGATGTATCTGTGGTTAGTAGATGGTAAAGATTTTTATCAATGTTTATATGTGTCTTTTAAAGGTCAAGAAATGTCATAAGAAAAGATTGAAAGCGCTTCATGTAAATTGTTCCTGGAACATATCCAAGTGGCTTTTATCTCCTGGCTTCAATTTTTTTTTTCTTTTTAAGAGCAGTAGGAAGTAAAGCCACTTTTTCTCTGCTCCAGGAATGTGGGGAGAGGGAAAAACCAAGGTAATGAAAAAGGACTTGGTGACACATATCAGTTTAATTTTGGTAGAATGCTTATGCCTTCATGTTAAAGGGATTCTCTGCATCTTTTCCTGGAGACAACAATATGACACTAACCAGCTGAGGAGGTTGAAAACATTTTTGTGCATAATGAAATCATGTTTTGGTGCCTCTGAGATCCACTGTAGTATTGGGTAATTGAAAACAAAAGGCCTGAATCTTTTACACCTGGAATAAACTCTGTGAAGCTGACACACTCATATGTGAGGTAGAGAGGATGGAAAAACAAAGCAGCAACAAATTTCATTGGAATGATTCCTTACCTGGGTGTCTGTTCTGATATTTAACTCTGTTCATGCATTTATTTATTTATTTTCTTGGTTCCCCAGGCATATTGCCTTTTTTAGGCTGTCTGTTTCTGGAGTTTCTGGTCAACATCCAGCCAGCAGAAGCAACACCTCATTGGGGAGTTCTGCCATGATACCAGTGCCCTTTCAGGAGTGCTCTGAATGAAAATCATTAGGGAAAAAAATATCATTCTCTGAAAATAAATTGAGAATAATTTCTACAGGTCTTCAACTTCTCTCTTCACACAGAAAGTCTGAATCAAAAGGGCTATATAGGTATTTGGGGTGTGGTAAGCAGACTACCTTGGAGCCTTGATTTTGAGATTTCAGAGCTTTTGTTCTGAAGAAAAAATGATCACTTACCTTGCAAAGCAAGCATTCAGCAACACCCAAGGAATCCCAAGTGTAGAAAGTGAACTAGAAACTGGCTTCTAGACCATGGTTTTGTTTGCTAGACCTGGGATGCTGGAGAGGAAGGCAAGGAGGGGAGGATATGGACTTGAGAAAATTGTTCATTAAGGTTAATGGACCTTGTAATATATGAGGGAATATCTGTCAGCCTTGAGGAAAGCATGAGGCCCAGAGAATACTCCTCTCATCTTGCAACCTTGTGCAGGTGTAACAAACAGGTTCTTGACATGGTTGTCTGGCATGTTCCATAGACGAGAAAGAGAGTGGAAGAGGAGAAGATGAAGTTTCCTCCTCTGCCCCTCTCCCCATACCAATACTTCTGACTGACTGTCAGTGCTGGTACAGAGTAATTTGGAGTTTGTAGGAAACCTTCAGTGCCCAGCTTAGGAGAGCTGTGTGTAGCTGCAACTTCATTTAATAAATAGAAACAAAGCTTCACTAACTGGTGTTTCATCACACACACAGTATTCATAGAAAGTGATGTAACTCTCATATTTGTAAATATGCAACTGTTTTCTGCTCTCTAGTTTGAAAAATTATTTTGAAGAGATTGCTTCTATTTATAACAGCCAGAAGAATACTGAGGCTGTCAGCTGCTTGCTTCCCTTCCCATTTGCAGGGATGTGATACACAAATTATAACTTGGTAATTGTGATTTCTGCTTTGAGCACTCTGAAAAATTGCAGCCTAATTAAATAATTATGGCGGTCGTTTATTCTTTTTTTTTTAATACATATTTGCAGCTGAGAGTTTCAAGGAAACCCAGTCAGTGAAGATAAAGGAAGAACCCATGGAAGTTGACATCCACAACTCTCAGGCTTCAGTGTCACCCAGCCAACCCAGCCAAAATGTTGGCTACAGCACTTTACTGGGGCGAGACATCGGTGAGCGCATCCAGAAGGCGCCTGAAGGCCGTGTGCTCCCAGAGAGAAATCTCTTCAGCCAGGACATATCTGTGAAGATGGCATCTGAGCTGCTCTTCCAGCTGTCAGGTAAAAGCAACTGGTCAATAGCTGAAGTTAAAGAACAAACTGAGATTTGTTTTGTGTAACCCCAAAGTTCTGTGAAACTGCGAGATCACCAGGGCTGGAAACGAATAGGAGTTAGAACCTTCCTACCCTCACACTTGAAACACAGAGGCTTTGCCAAATGTCCCCCATAGTCTGCACATGCTTTAAAGCACTGTGGCAGCCAAGTCAGGTTCACAGTACTTCAACTGAGTTGGAAAAGCCAAAGTTCAACTCCAGTATTTTTGAAAGTGAATTAAATAATTTGTGACGACTGGTTTGGTCCTGGTAGAGGGGAGTCTGCAGATGGCAGTTCCTGGCCTAAGCAGCCAGTGGCTGCAGGATGCAGCACTCCTGGGGCTGCACTGTCCACTTCCCTTGGCAAAGAAGGGGAACCTCACCTGTCACACAGAGGCAATGGGACCAGCACTGTGTTCAGTGAACACCTGCATGGCACACTCTGCATGGAGCACTAACACTGATATGTGGAGCTGAAAAAACTGGTTGGGTGTTAATATAAATAAAATCATGCCCTTTCTCTAATCACACTGGAACCATTTACCCTAAATAGTTCTGCAGGATAAAATCTGATAGGGAATATATGACACATGCTAATCACAAAACTCATGTGTGTTCCTCTGCAGAAAAGGTGAGCAAAGAGCACAACCACAATAAAGATAACACCATCAGAACTACAGCCAGGTAAGTACAGCCCATGGTTACCTGCAAAGCTGCACTTTAAATAGCAGTGCTTCCTTTTGCCTTGTGAACTCAAACCTGTCTGTCTTCTGCAAATGTGACCTGAGATAGCACAAATGTAAGATATTTCCATGGGTAATGGACCTATATCTGAAAAGCTACAACTATAGATCTGATTGCTTAGGGTTGGTAAGACAAAAGCCCTTTTGGGCCAAATCTCTGTTCTCCTCTGATCAAGTATTCACATATCATTTTAAGAATTATTTATTCCATTTATTTCTACAAAAACTGAAACTTAAAAGAAACTGCATGGTACATGCAGTGTCTGAGGGAAGACCAGGCTGACAACTGGATTTTAAGACATGGACCAATGTAAGAAGAGGTGATTTTGATTGTCTTCTGTCTAACTAGATTTCTTTAGAAAAATTTCAATTTAGCATTTCTGTCATCTCAATATATTCTAGAGATGAATTTTTAAAAGTCAGACTGTAAAACAGTGCAAACAAAACAGTAAGATTACAGCTACACTATTACAATAATTTAAATTAGGCAGGAATTAAAACCATGATCCTATTGTAGCCTGTGCTGTTAAAGAAACATGCCCTTTACTGTGGCTGGGACCCAACCCACAAGGTGTTTACGTATCCATGAGCAGCAAGGTGAGGTATCCCTGTGGGAAGATTTAAAGCTCTTCTGCAGTAAGTGGTTGCTGGAATTGGCAAAGACTTAGGAGCCCTTGCTAGGGTAGGAGGAGTAGGCAGGAATTGGCAAGGATATATTTATTTCCCACCTTAAAGTTCCCTAATTGTTGTGGATGGGTTGGAGACTGAGCACACTGAGGTGATGAAGAGTTTATTCAAAGATAGAGTAAGAGCTTCTTGCCTCTGCAGCCCCTTTACAAAAATTCTTGGTGCTACCTTATAAGAATTTTGCCCAGACAGAATGGAAAAGCATTTCAGTTGCAAAGAAAAGATCTCTGAAATATATTGTATTTAAATTTCTAAGCCTATCCCATTCATTTGTGGTAGCTGCAATAAATAGCTTGTTTTTAATAAACTGACCAGCTCAGTAAATGTACATTAGGGACTTTTTGATGTTACAAGTTGAAAGATAATTCAATTGAGCTTTTGGCTTCTGGTTACAGTGAATGCTTCCCATATTTGCTAGTGTGGGAATTTGTTAGATATGCAGCCTGCACAGCCTTTCTGTGCCACTTAAAAAGCATAAGCCTGAGATACAAACAGAGATAAATGCACATATTGTCCAGCTACTCATTAACCATCCTGGGTGCACTGCAGGGAGGGGCTGACAAATAGTTGAAAATAGATTTCAGTGTCTCATGATGTTACCAGCAGGACTTGGTGTGAGAATCCAGAGCTACTTTTGGATCTATCAAAGATAATTCCAATTGGAAAGGTTGAGGACAGTTCAAAGATAACTCGCCCTTCTTCTGGCTGCCAACTTTTGAGAGGGTGGCACAGTTGGCTGTTGTCAAACTTGTGTTTAGCTTTACTGAGAGTGACTGCTACCCATCAGGGCATGAAATGCTGTGTACCTGGTTCAGTTTTTCTGGGTGCTTTTCTTTTCTTGCCTATTTATCAACAGAAGAAGACATGAATGAGGAGAGCTTCTTAAGAGGGGAAGTGAGTCAGTCTACTAAATCCTGCGAGTTCAAATAGATTGACTTGAAAGACCTTGCCAAAAAAAACCCAGTCCACCCCAAACCAAATAAACAGCTGGAAGTCTTTACTGGTAAGGGTATGATGCCTTCTCAAAAATAGAATGTGATGGAGCAGCCAGTGGAGGATAGAGGCACTTGAACTGCATTAAGAAAATGTGCGGTGTTGCAGTTTGGCACGCCAACCCACATCTGGAGTAATGACAGGAAGGCATCTGAGTCACAACTGCTGTGTGAAATGTGCTGACAGCTGCAGAGGTCAGTGCTGTCCACCTGTGAGTAGCTGGGCAGCACAAAGATTTAGCTGTGTCACTGGTGAGGCTTAAATCAGCAAACCCCAGCAAGGTGGGGGTGCACAAGCACTTTTTGCTGTCTTATTCCTTATTACCCTTTCTAACTGTCACCTATCTGTTGCTGTTCCTCCTGTGAGTATTCCTGGACTTTGCCAGCATATACTTCCATATGACTTTGCTTAAGCAGCTGGAACTGGCAAGGATTCCTCACAGTTCAATGGCTGAGTGAGATGGTAGAGCCTGCCATCTGTGATAAGAAGACAGAAAGTGGAGAAGCGAGTGATCTGGAAGTGAGTACGCCAGCGTAAGATGCCAAGATAAGTTTCTTTCATCTAGAGAACTGTGTAGCCATGAAACTGGAAAAGTGCAGCCAGAGGAAAAATAAAAAATATCCTAAAGCTTAACCTTCATCAGAAAGGACTTTGCACAGTGATTGAGGACAATGTGTGTAATTTCTTACTATGAAGCAGGAACTCCTCCCTCCGTACTTTGCACTGGGAATCGGGGGACATATCTGCTGAAATAGAAGTAACAGTAGGGCACCACAGAAGAGGCTCAGCTGCCATTCTAGAGAAAGAATAAAGGTATCCAAGGATGGTTGTAGAATTCACCAAAGGCCAATGGAGGAGAGGGAAATTCTTGGGATATGACATGATGCAGCCTTCAACAGCACCTGCTCATGATCTATGGCCTCACCTGGAACAGATAAGCCCTGCACCATCTGTTTTGCTTACAACCAGCAGTGAGCAGTGTCCCAGTGACTGAATCTGAGGCACAAAACAGGAAGGCCAACGTGGAAACCTGAGCGGATTACAAAATTTTGAAGAGTTACAATAGTAATAAAACCTTTTTTATTGATGTTTTTCTTTCAAATAATTATTAAACCAGTGAGAGGAATGTTACAATAAATCATGGTGTATTTTTATAGAGTGTCAGTCTGTTTCATATTATGTCACCCCTGAGTAGGAGTGTGAGTCTTGGAAGAAGTTAAGTTTCACACATGTGGGTTGGAGCTGTTTTGGTTTATCCTGGTCACTTGTTTTCTGGACTCTTCTGCATTGTTCAGTTATTGGCATTCACCAAACTATTCAGGTTTAGGGCAACTTCACACCTTCCCCTTCAGCACAGCCTAATGTTGACTGCTTAGGGATGTGTTCAAAATATCCCATTAACTGTCACATATGGAACAGCACAAAATGAATAATGTCCAAAAAAACTTAATAGGAAAGTAAAACAATGTGGTTGCCAGAAGTGTTTCACAATCAAGTTAACTAATTATCAACAAGTTTCCCTGAGGCAGAAGGGATCTGACTAAGAGTACAAGTGACTTGGTGGAGACACCTTGTTCACTCTGCAGAAAAACTGCACGAGGCACAACACAGGTCAGTGATGTCTTCTGGACAGAAACTTTGGGTGTCTGGACTGGTGAGGTCAGCTTGGTGCAGCTGGGACACAATTTAAGTCTGGGCTGCTCACTGTGCAACACCTTGTAAGAGCTCATAGTAGGTCCTTCATCCTGAAAAGATTCTTGGATTTTTTACTGGGTAAGAACAGGCTGCACACATGGTCTGGCCTCCTGTCCTGCACCTTTAAAACACCCACTGTACATGAGCCTGTTAAGGATTCTCAGTCTGGGAGAGACCAGATTTAAGGTAATTCTCACTTTGCTTAGAAGAAATTGATAGTTTGTATGCAGATGGAATACACTCCCTTAGAAAATACTTTTCCAAGAAAGACTGTGGTTTTCATTTTGGATTTTCTGATGTACCTCCTGCTGATGCCTGTCTGTACTGCAGACAAGGAATTCTTGTTTCTGTTATAATCTTTAATTAAACAGAAAACAAATACTTTGGCAGAGATGCCATTTCACTATTGAAATTAACTTTTTTCTGCCTGTTAATTAAAACTGAAGCAAAATATTCTTCTTGGAGTCATGTAGCTGATAATTTTTGTGCTTTATACTCTTCAGGATACACCTGTCAATCAATTTATGAACTGTTTCATGCTTTAAAAATCAAACTCATGGAGTTAATTTCATTCATGGAAGGCAATATCAGAATAGAACTATTCAGCATCCTAACCTAATATTTGGAAAGTTCTGTTTTAAAGATAACTACTGTATGCTTAACATTATTAAATAATAATATTTTTTGGCTTTCCAGATTTGCCTCTCCAGATATGACAATGGAATACAAAGTTTTGAAGTGTTAATTTTAATGATCCATGTTGTTTTGTGATATAGCAAATGTAAGATGTTGAACTGTACTTAAAAGCCTTTTGTGAGGTCTTCAGTTTTCACTCTGAACTGTGATTTTACTAAAGCATGGTGTCTCATGTTTAGCTATTTTTCAGCATGAATTCTGTAAGTGAAACAGGTTTTCTAACCAGATGGTATTTCTTACAATATTAAGATATTGGGGTCAAAAAATTCGTATTTACTACTTCTTCTGTTAACTGCTGTTTCCTTTAAAAAAAGGCATCTTGTTTTTTCCTATAGCCCTTTCTTTTCTGAAGACACATTTAGACAATCACCCTTCACTTCCAACTCAAAAGATCTCCTGCCCAATGAAACTACTCTTCATGGAAGGACGTCTGCACCAGGTCAGATACCTTTTTCTTTCATTACTTCCAGTCAATAGGTCTTTTTAAAACTTTCTTACTGTAAACGTCATCACCTGAGCAATGCTCTTAAAATATAGTTTGCTTTGTCAAAAGACAGCTGTTTCTCCATTATAATAAGTACTTATGATTTAGAAGAAAAAGAGAAAAGTTCAATACTGCTGAAGCATTTGTGTTAATAGTCTTTAGGCTGCTATTTCCATGAATTGTGGAATAGTCTCTAACAGATTACATTTAACAGTATCAAGAGAAGTGAGGGTTTTTTGTGTGTGTCTCCCTCTGTACTGATGCTGGATTACTGTCTGCTGTTCTCCTGTTCCTGGCCGTTTCCATCTCCATCTCCTGGAGTACAGATGAAATGTTTGCAGCACATGTTCCAGGGCAGCTGAGCTTGGCAATACAATTTTCCTGCCTTTAACAGTAGTTTAGAACCTTTCTGGGAGGATGTGAAGTTCTTCAAAAGTACTGAAAGGCCTCAGTATCTGTGTGTGCCTTCCCACTGATTTTCTGAACTAGTTGACAGGCATTTTATGTCCAGATATAACTTGGTTATATTCTGCATTAAAATGGAAAATACAGGCATGTAATAATACTATTCAAGGTCGCTCTGAACACATGCAAAAACTTGATATGTGCTTTGGCTGTCCTGCTGCAAAATGACTCGTTTGTTAGTTCACTGCTATCTGTTCTTAAATTAATAGCTCTAGGGTTCTAAAGGTCAGTAATTACACAGTCAGCTGTAGGGGGGGTTATTCACCTTTTCTTAGCAATCAATAAACTTTTGGGCACGTTACTGCTAATTTTCAGCTATAGACTGTCATTTAATTTACAACTTAACAGACCCTTCATTTTTTTTTAATGCTTGAATAGTCATTTGACAGCTTGTGAAGTGGCAGATGAGGGTAAGAGCTAGATGCTGTCTCAGGGTAAATATGCATAGCAAGAAAAAAAAGTAGCATTAGGACAAGAGTCTCCAGGCTAGGCACAGACACACTTGTGCAAGGAAGCAGTGGATTCTGTCCCTCTGGGTGAGGAGAACCAGATCAGGTGTGGTGCTCTCAAGTATTAAAATGTAAACCAGGTTAGCACTTTCAATCCTGGCTTTTGACCTTGGTGTAACATGGAATATTCATATGCCCAGATGAAAGATGAGAATTCCCAGACTCCTCAGGCAGGGCTCGATACCTCAGAGGACACGGCCTCTAGCAGCAAGACTCTTACATCATGCCAAGATAAATGCATAAGAATTTTAATTCTCTCTAAGACTTCACTTTAAGTGAGGCCACTAGCAGTGTGGGTGGGTTTTGGTGACATGTTTGATCTCCTGCTTAAAAGATGTAAAGTATCTTGTTGGTTAGATCATCCTGGAGTGTTAGAATGGCTTCTGAGGAACTGGGTTTCTATATGTTTGTGCTGCTCCATAATCTGTTTTGTGGAACCTTGATAGGTCTGTGTATTATAATACATATTGCTCTGTGGTTATAAGACTCTGACATATAATAGTAGCACGTACACTGAAAATTTTAAAATACCAATTTCTGCTACATTTTTATTTTTGAACATCTCTTATCATTCCAACTGTGTTGTTTTTTCTCAGCTTCATAACAAATTCTTGGACCTGAAGTGCAATTTCACTGTAGCACCAAGAATGTGATTTAAATTTGTAATCAATTACAAATACTCTGTCCATGTAAAAGAACAGCAGAATACCCACAGGTAAATTTCCTACTGGTTTCAGCCTTGCAAGAAGAAATAGCCAGTGTAGTGCTTTGGATAGCTCTGAAAACATTTTATCCTTTCAAAGAGCAGCATAAAGGAACAGAACAAACCATTGTGAAAGGCCTACAGAAAGTGTTACAGAAAAAGCTGTGGAAGTGCTTGTGTGGTCTCCCACATAAAAATGCTTTCACTTGAGATTTGGTTTGGGCTACTCCATCCCTGAAACAGGACAGTAAGAAGTAGGGAAGGGCAACATGAGAAAATGATAGGAGTTTCCCAGTCTGGTGGCCCTGGTGGAACCCCACGTAGGTGGTTGCCTCTTCTCAAGTGGGCAGAAAATGGGTGGCTGCATCCCCAGAGTCCTGCCAACTTTCTGTCTGCAGACTTTTTGGCACCCTAGCTGCAGAGGAATTGGGAAAAGTGACAGGAACATAGGACAGTAAGATATCTCATGTGTCAAACTCAATTCTTTTCTATCCTAGGTAACATTATGCAATCTTATTCATTACCAAGCTCCATCTTAAACACTGTCATCCTTAGTATTGGTATGAGGATGCTGTTTCAGAAGCTCACCCCTTTGAAAAATTGGGACCACTCTCTTTCCAGCCTGAATTTGTTCACAGCAAGTTCTACTTTTGTTATTTCACCAGTGCTGTCCCTCAACTTTGATAATTCTTCTCCCTTGCAATGTTCACCATCTGATGTGCCATCTTACATTCCTCTAACCTTGCCTTCAGTTTGGAAAAGTGACCCAGCCAGTGTCTTTTAGTCTCTTTTAGAACAATAAGGTTTCAATTTCCTAGCCTTCTTCTGCCTCTGTTTAGGGGCATTAATTTCTGCAAATATGAGTAGTCAGAACTATATGTGCTCTTTTATAGGAGGCTTTACTGCTGACTTTTTCAGCAGCCTGCAATCTTCTGAGTGCATATTGGAAATGCCTCTCCTGATTAATCACAGCCTTTATAACCAGAACATGCTGATGTTTCTCTTGCTGGTCAAATAGTAACATGTTTTTCTTTTCCTTTATAATTTCAGCATGCAACAGAAATTCTTGTTCCTACCCCCTTAGGTATATGACCTTGTAATTTGAATTGTTTCACTTGTTTTTCTAGCTCTTGAGATTATTTCTTTAGTACTCTGAAATTTCTGCATATGGAAATTGCTTTTGTTAATGCACTTCTGGTCTGTTTGGTTTGGGGTTTTTTTGTATGTTTGTGTGTTGAAGCTGTTAAAGAGGCTTTTTAAGTACAATGGGCCCAAAGTTCAGTCCTTGAGACTTAAGCTTAGTGGCCCCCTCAGCACAAACCACTTCATTTTATAGCCAGTTTATAAGAAAATTGCAAATTCAGGTATTTAAGTGGCAGAGCACTCTTTGTAGGGCATTGGGTAGATAAGATCCCCAAGGAGTATGAAATAATTAGGAAAGAATATTAAAAGATGTGTGAAAGCAATACACTGATCAGGGCATTTAGTGGAGAGGGGGAAAAGCCTAAATAAATAATAATATCATGATGGATTTGGCCTGAAAAAAAGGTGGAGAATTCCTGATCAGCAACAGTAGCACAGGCAGGAGAGTTGATTTTCATATGGAAGCTTTTCATTCAGGTATCCAAGAAAATAACAATGAAATCCCCAACAGCTATGAGAAAGGGACTGGTCAGACCCACAGAAGTCATGGTACCTCCCTGATAGTCTGTACTGAATTCCTAATACTCTGAGAAGGGAAGACAGGAGTTTCCTAAGGTGCATAGTTCAAATTTACTGGTTGGCTTTGGGGGGAATTGCTTCTCTTACCTTTTAATGTGTTTTGTATGTTAATAACTCTGTTATTATATTGCACTTTTCTGTATTAGTCTTACTGTTCAAATAACTTCATTTTTACTCAAAAATGGAAATAAAATAGTTTTGATGTCCACATCAACCAAACACACTTTGCTCAAAAATTATCATAGTGTCAAAGTAATATCTAATACAAAGTCATATCCAAAATAATTCAATAATTTTAGCTGCCCCCTATAAGAATGTGGCCTCTTTTAATCTAGTAAAAGGTAGGGAAATTAGAAATTAAATTTTTTATTTCAAGCAGTCACTTTAAAAGAGGACATTTTCATCTTCTGTTTTATAAGATTCTTCTTTTGACAGAATAGTTTAGTTTTATGTCAGACTATATAGTTCAGTTCAGATCACTGGATAAATTAAAAACTTGATCTTATGCTGCTGTTCCTGACCCTTAGTCAGTCTTTAATGTGCTTTAATAGTTTTCCACCGTCTCATTGACTCATTCTGTAAATCAAACCTGCCTTCATGGAAGCCAGATGAGTGATATTCACTATTCCTTTTCTGGATGGTTCATTAATACTGGTGAAAACCTCACCCATGGCTTTTTGGGAGTATTTTTTCTGCATGTATATCTGTGTGTAGTATAATAATATTTCATTATTTTTATCTCCTGTTTATCAAGGGCCTGGTATTCTCCTTCATTTGCATTGACAGTGCCAAATATTGAAACAACCCCATCTGTAGTGGATTAATTTTTTAAAAAAAAAATCCATCTTTTTGTGAGAATTTAGTCCTACTTGCAACACTGTAATTTTGGTGGTAGTAAATGAATTTCACATGGATAAAATAAACTTTTGGAACTGGAGAATGTAGGTCTTAGGGAGTTGTAGTACAGCAATAATCCTCTTTTTTTAAATTTTGCCACAGCTTAATTTACTGGTTGTTGGTTTGTTTCAGTGAAATAAAGCCAGGAAAGCTCCTGTGCTCCAGCACCTTTTTGAAATGCATCTTCTGCCATGTGTGTCCACACTCTGCACTGACCTGTAAGATGACAGACAGGCCCTGCTTCCTCTTCAGGATTGTCCAGAATCATTAACATGATGCTTAGTTCAGCAGAAATTTGGAAACACAGTGCAAAAATTTTGCACTTTGGCCATGTCAGTTGTTCTTTTATTGATGATGTAATTAATGGGACCAGCCCATTTTTACATTTGTTGATCTAAAATGTGTAACAAAGATTCCAGTATGTTTGGAACTCCAGGACTATTTGCAGAAATACAGGTTTCTCCTGTTACAGTCTGTACTCAACTGTCCTTCTTTTCCCTAGGGCAGAAATTCCACTGTAACTGCAGCAATACTAAAAGGTGCAAACCTGCCTGCTCCCAGGGCCTCATCTTTGCACATTCTGCTCACAGCACTACCAACCCCTGTGTGGCCACATCAGGGGAAGTAGTAACTAATATCCTTCTTTTGCCTGAGAGTTTGTGGGAGTGCTGGGATGTGAGCAGGGTGAAGGGAGGCTCTATCCTTCAACCATGAGAAAATCTCAGCATTTGTGTGAGACTGGCGTGCCCATGAGCACACTTAATCTTGTTTACTTTCTTCTGTTACTGTAGCTGGAAAATACCTCCTGAGGGTTTTGAATTTTAGCTTGAATGTGACAAATAATCACGCTGGTGGTGTTGTGCAGATACCACGTTCTTTAGTATGTGTTTGCATGTGTTTTCCTGCCTAATTCCTTTTTAGAGATGCTTTAGGGTCAATACAGTTCTTGATGCTGTAATTTTCTGTGACTCCAAGTGTCTAGAAAGTAGATAGCAAGACCTCTTTTGGTCCATCTTGTGGACCTGCTAATTCATACTCACTATTTTCTGGCAGTATTTGTGCTCTTTTCTGGTCTCCTGTGCTCTGCAGCAAACTCAACTTCTGCAGCCTTCTGCAGCAACCAGCTCTGAATTTTGGGTCATCACTAGGTTAGTAAGGAAAGTTATGACTTTATTAGGTTGAATATGAGATCAGTGTGAATCTGGCTATGGTTTTCATTTCTTCAAGAGCTGCTGGTGACAGTTTCCCTTCTTGGTCTCTTTTATGCTGCCAGACTTTCTCCTTTTAACTTATCCTGCATTGTCCCTGAGACCACTGTAAGCACACTGCAGAAATGAAGGGACACCTTGAGAGTTTGATTTCTGTGTGTGGGATCGCTGCCACTTGTGTCACCCTGGAAAATGCCCTTAGGCCTGAGAAACACACAAACCCTGTGAATTTCCACTGAAGTGACCAGCAGTGAAATGTTGGCATTTAAATTGCCCTTGTGTAGCTTCCCAGCTATGTACCCATGGAGTTAATTAGAATGATTCACACCTTCTTACAGTTGTTTGCTTTCATCTGCCAAAATTCCTCTAACTCCACATTGTGGGTAATCCTATTTACTGTAGGAAGGCTTTTTTCAAATGTTCAAATGTTAGAGTTTGTAAATGAAAGCCAGAGTTTCAGAGTATGATTACAAGCAATTGATTTTGAATTCATTCAGGACAGCAGAACCTGTGGATTATTATTTTTGAGAGAGTCACAGAATGGCTGAAATATGAAATCCCTTCCTCAGAGCAGAGTCATCTTGTTGCTCAAGGCTATGTCCAGTCAGGTTCTGAATATCTCCAGGAATGGAGACTCTGGGCAATCTCTGAGCAACCTGTGCCAGTGTTTGACTTTGTTCACCATAAGAAAAATTGTTTTCTTATGCTTAAATGAATGTCCCTGTGTTTAAATTTGTTCCCTTATTTCCTCTCCACTGGCATCACTAAGAAGAGCCTGACTTCATCTTCTTATTTCCCCCCATCAGGTATTTATCCAGGTTGGAAAGATCCCACCAAGCCACCTCTTTTCCAGGCTGAGCAGTCCTGGCTTTCTCAGGCTCTCCTTGTATGACAGCTGCTCCATTCCCTTAATCATGTTTGCTGGACTTCAGACTTTTTTGAAAGTCTAAAAGAATATTTCAAGACCCTGGCAGCTGTTTCTGTCTCTGTGATGGAACAGCAATTTTTATTGCCAATGTAATTGCAGAGGGGGAGTGCACATGCATGTGAATTGATTTAGGAAGTGCTTCCCCCCCCCC
>VZRX01007656.1:72942-99808 GCA_013398075.1 Notiomystis cincta
CCCTCCTTGCTTTATCCCATTATTAGTGCTTTTATGATCATTTTATCTGCTTTCAGTTTTGGTCTGAGTTATGAGCTCTGCCCATCCAAGACATTGGATACCCCCTTCAGTTTCCTGATGATGGTCCCTGACCCCTATTTGCTTCCTGTCAGGGTAGAAAAGTGAGAGTGGCACCTAATTCACTACCAAGGCATGTTCCATCAGGCACTTGGTCCTGCTGCTCTTTTCTGTCTTAGGATTCCTGTGAAATGTGTTTGGGGAAAGTGGTTCTGGAAGCAGATGCCACACAGTCATTGCCACCTGCAGGGCACAATTGTAGGTACTCCCTAAGCCATGCAAAGTCTGCTTCTCTCAGTCTTCAAAAGCACCCTTTTAATTTTATTTTTCTTCTGGTACTTGGCTGGGAGTAAGATTCAACCAGATACTCCTGTGTGTGTGTGTACACATGGGTGTGCATGTTATGGTTGTGTAAAAATCCACACAGATGCATGAAAAAGGACACTGAAGAGATGTCCCTCTGACAAATCCAGCCTGTGCAACAGCTTCATAGACAGTAGGAAAGGGTTTTTTGTGGCAGATTGATTTTAGTTACTGATTTTAGTTCCTTCTCCCCAATGTGCTAATTCTTCCCACAAAAAGAATGTCTTGTGGGTACAAGTGACTGGTGTGGGCTCTCTGGAAGCCACTGTGGTGGCTCTCTGCAGCCTGAGAGCAGGAGGCAGATAGCTGGCAACTCGTGGAGAGTCATTCTTGGAAGGTGAGATAGTTGGCCTGATATAGAAGTGGGCTGTGCTTGGCACAGCTCTCAAAAGCAAGACAGATTTTGCTGAATTTGTTCAACATAATTCAGTGCTAAACTGCCTGATAGTGGCTCTGGCACGTTTTCCATCTATCACATCCTGTCTTCAGATCCCCATGACTGTCTGCCTGCATGCAGCCTTCTGTCCCTGTGCACCCAGCTGCCTTGACAACCACTTTGCACCACAGCCATCGAGCAGAGGCTTCCCCATTCCTGGTTCATTCCATGGAATTGTAACCAAGGCGGCTTCAACTGATTGCAGCATTTTCTGGATCTGCTCCCGAGCAGGTTCCCATCTCTGCATCTCTGGTGCAGATCTGTGGTGCAGCAATAGGGGCTGTGTCCTGAACAGCCACAGTTTTCATAAGTAGCAAAGTCCCTTTCAGAGCTGAAAATATCATTTATTATGCAGAACAAACCGTTTCAAATCAGCAAATGGCCTCTTGCTCGAGTGTGTACGGTGTGTTCTCTGGCTAAAGCAGGACAAGTGAAATGTGCAGCATGTGCATCTTTGTACATGTCTTAGCTTTTCTTAACCATCAGTATTTATTGGGCTGGGAATGTGATCATATCTTTCCTAGAAACCCATGAAACTCCTGCTGAATTGGCCAGTCTCTCAGTACAGGCTAAAGAGCAGGACTTTGCACAAATTGCTGTGGGCACATAGAGATCACTTCTTTTCCCTGTGAAGTCACTGCACTGATTATTTTGCCAGTTGTTTACAGGACCTTCAAGATGAAAGGTGTTAATTAAAACAAGCAGCAAGCATTCAGGTCCATATCTAATGGCTGTCTTGAAAGGCACTATACATCTACCTGAAAACCTGTGTTTCTTGTTTTAATATGGGCTGCCTTTATACAGAGTAAATTTTATTTTCCGGTGCTGTGCAGTGCTCTCATGCAGGCAGAAATACTCATTGACATCTCTTATTCTTTTGGCAACTCTTATTATTTAACTTATCATAATAAGTTTGCTGAGTAATAGTTACTCAATAGCAAGTGATTTTTGAAAGAGTAAAATAATTTTTGGCATAAATATTCTTAACTAGGTAACACAAATGGAGGTCAAATTTGAGAAGGGTTTTTTGAGCAGCTACTAAGTAATTCATTGGAATTACTTAGTGAGAAATGTGGGGCTTTGTCTACCATGTGTTATTCTGGGAAGTGAATTTGGGACAATTCACTGGGTTGCCCAGCAAGTTCTTGGGAGCTGTCTTTTGATGCAGATGTTAGAAATCAGTTTGGGGGAGAATGACCACAAAATTGTAGAATGTTGGTTTTGGGAGAGGAGGAGGAAAACCAGCAAAATAGCACCTGTTGGCTTCAGGAAGGGCAAATGGAACCAACTTGGAGATGGTTATGGAAAAAAGCCTGACAATAGTTAATAACCTCCAGGGTTGAGTGAAGCTTCTGATGTGTCCTCCCACAATAAGAAGGGAAAGCCAGGGTAAGTACAGCTCTAATTAAAGGTGAAGTGTAGCTGTCAAACCCCAGGGACCACAAGAAGTGGGGTCTGCAAGAGGCTGTGTTTGCTCTGGTATTCATCAGTCCTAAAACTGACATTGTGGATGATGGAGGAGAAAGGATGTTTATTAAATGTCTGGGGGACACCTTGCAAGGAGGTGCCAGAAGCACTTGGGAGGACAGAACTGGAGTTCAGTCTTACCTTGAGGAATTGATGCAACTGTGAAAAATAGCAGCCAATGCAGTGAGATCAAAGTTCTGTGCCTGGGGGAGTGGTGAGTGCCACAAAGAAAGGGGAGAGGGATGAATGCCCAGGCAGTGCAGCCTAAGTCAGGGATGTGGATTAGTGTTGGTCAGACACACCAGGTGTAGAGCTGGCATTTCAGAAAGGACAAACATGTGGCTGAGGTGTTGGGAATGTTGTCTGCAAGGCACATGTGGTAGTTCTGCTCTGCAGCTGGAGCCCTGAATTCAGTTTTGGGCTCTGTAATCCAAGAGCAATGTGGAGGAGACAGAGGTGCTCAGAGGTTTAGAACACAGGAGCCGTGCATGAAAGTTGACGAATTTTACCAATTTATTTAATCTGGAGAAGAAAAGAGGGGAGATATGATAATGGCATTCAGATATGTAAAATGACAGCTTTGAGAGGAAAATAATAAACCTTGCCTGTGTTCATGTGAGCAGAATAAGGAGTAACAGGCTTAAATGACAGCAGAGGAGATTGAAGCTAAACATCAAGTAAAATTTTCTAGCAGTGGGGTGTTTTTGCACTGGCACAACTGTCAGAGGAGCCTCTGGAGCCCCTGTCACAGGAGGGTTTTTTAAAAAAAAATAAGTCAGAGAAGCACCTGTTGGGACTGATGGGTAAGTTTGGTGAGTGTCTGATGTGCCTCTGGGTGAGGGAGAGACAAGCTGGCCTCCTGGGGTCCCTTCCAGCTCTAATTCTGGGATATAAGCTCAGTAACAAAGCTATAGTGGGGATTGAGCAACCTCCTGAAAGAGATTTGATAGATGAGGCATTTGGCTTACAGACACTCAGCATGCTGTGGTTTAGAATCTGCATCTCATTCAAACCTATCTCTGTTTCATACCTTCTTTTGTCTTTCCTAATATCAGAATCTTTTGTAAGTGTAAGCATCAGCACTGAGTCAGATTGTTTCCTGAAGATGAAACTTTTCCAAATACGAGTTCAACATGAAATGGAAAGTCATGTTTTTAAATTACTTTCCTAGCTCTGCAAAAGGAATTGGAACACATCATTCCTGACATTTCTTTTTAGAGTTACCTTGGGACTCTCCAGGCTTCACCTATGTTACATTATACAAGTTTGTCTTCTATAATATTTGTCTGCCGAAAAGTAAATTAAATGCAAAATTCATCAGCTGTTTGGACAGATGGATAGATAGACATAAAGACAAATGTTTAAAAATAATCTAAGTAAAGCTGAGGACAAGTTTGGGGTTCTTTTCTTCTACAGCACGATTTCAATCCGAGTACAAATTTGCCCTAATTTGTTGCTGGGTGTTTTAGTTGCGTTTGGGGCAGTTGTGGTGCTCACTGCAATCTGAGCAGAAGGCAGATGGGAGAATTATGCAGAAGAGGGGGGATGGTTTACAGGTAGATGCACGTGCTGGTGAAAGGAGAGAGAGCAAGGAGAGATGTGGATATCTTAAAAGGAGTGAGTTAAAGGCCTCGAGGAAATGGCAGATTCAATGCTTATCACTTGGGGAATCTGCAATAAAAGCAGCAAGAACGTTTTCTTTCACAGCAGCAGTCACAAGCACCTTGGGAAAAGTGGCTCTGGCCAAATGTTTGTAGTTACTTGTTCATTTAGTGTTGATTATTTTGTGTTAATTCAGTCATCTCAGGAACTCAACCTGCATTTGGGGCTTTATTTTGCATTCCCCCACTGAGGTTTCTGGTCACCAGCTTCTTCCAAGTACAGAAGATTTTGCTTCACCTAAAAAGAGGCAGAAAGCTGAAAAGAAAAATACAATCTAAAGACCAATTTGTCTTTATTTGTGTCTGAATACTGGATGGGGACTCCTAGCTTTAGCCTCTGCAAAGTGCCCTAAGTGTGTTTATTACCTTCTCTTTAGGAAAGAAAAGCCCCTATTTCATGTGGACTTGCAAGCAGAAATTGTCACATTGACAAAAATAAAAGAAAAAAAGGAAAATTTATATGCCCCATAATGGTCCTAATGTGCACAAATGTTTGAATGATTTTTAAAAGGGTTTCTTGGAAGTGAGTCTTAAGCAGAATTGTAAAAAATTAAAAGGTAGAAACCTGTTGCCATTATGGAAATGAACTAATTTTGGTTTAAAAATAGTAATAGCAGCAAATTATACTTTCATAAGTTCATATATCTCAGTGTTGTAGCACCTAAACTAAGTGTTACAAGCAGTGTAAATGCTTGAGATAGATGTGAGGGCCACCTGCTTGGGAGTGAGTTAGAGGAAAATTATGTAAGTGTATAATAGCACATCATACTGTTGTCATGAAGATATTTTCAGGAGGAAATGAAATGTATGATGCAAAGATAAGAGAGCACATTACCAGGTTTTTCTCTCACAATAGCTGCAGGATTTAACATTAGATGTTATTTCTAAACAAGGAAAAAAAGCAATAATGCTGACAAAGCCTTTTGCTACTGAAAGGCTCAGTTGTTCTTTGCCAACAATGATCAGGTAAAACTTAAAAACACTTTTTTGGGGAACAGATTTGTTGGTGTTTCTTTTGCCTTTCTTGAAATGTCTCAATGCCCTTGGTGGAAAAAAAAAAAAGCCATTTTTCCTCTGGGCCATATTGCATTTCTTCATCTGCAGCCATGAAACCCAGCTGATCTTCCCTGTGATAACTGGGAACGATGGAGGAGATCCTGGAGCCTATTGCAAGTGGGATAAAGGGACTCTTCCACAACTGCTGCTGCTTGGCCAGCAAATTCACAGCTTGGGGAGGGCCTGATTTTGCACCTGTTGTGAATTTTACATTATTCTATTCTTTCTTGCTGTGTAAGGGATGCAGTTAGCACAAGACAGTCCTGTTTATGCTTTATGCTAAAGCAGTACAGTGGTAGTACAAGCTGGAGGAAACAGAGGCTGTTGTCCAGCATTATCTTCAAATCGATGCCACAACTTACATGTTGTAAAAGTAGTTCTCAAGTGATGACTGCAACATTATTTTAGCTTTAGGGTTCCTTAAAAATCTGCAACTTCAGCCACTTTGCATAGAATTTACTGGATTTTTTTCTCTCGTCTTGGTTGTTTCTTAAGTTTTGAGCTTAATGCACAGAATAAAAGCAAGTCCCAGAGCTTTATAATGCAGATGAAGGTTATCACAAGGTATTTCATGGTTTGCTCAGAAGTTTTCTATTGAAAAAGTGAAATGAAAATAGGTGTGAGTTTTGATGCAAAGGTAGAAGGTGGGAGTGGCTTTGTGTTTTAAAGTTAGTGTGTCCCAGCCTTGTCTTTGCCCTGACTTTCTTACCCTGCTTCTGATTGCCCATTTTTGAGCAATGGGCTCAGTCTTAGCAGCAAAGGGGGTTTCACTTTTTTTCTCCATGTTTCTCTATGGAGTCAATTTTAAAGTTCATCTTTTACCTGTTTTTATTCTTTTCCCAAACCCTGACATCTTTATTGTTTCTCAGTGACCTTTTCAAGTGCTGCTGTCTATTATTGTGCACTTGGAATACTTTTGTGCACAATATTAATGTTTCTTTTGGTGGGCTGTGCAAGCATTTTATTGAAGTATTTCCAACTTTGATGGTTGCTGTTTTCAGAAAGAGCAGCTTAAGTTCTGTGCTATTGATACATAAAATCACTTGGGTTCTGCTTTCTTCCATATCAAGGTTTTAAAATTACCATAACATGACTGCTTTTCACCACGGTCCATAGTAACACTAAACATTTGCAAAGCCTTTGAGTGGAACAAAATAAGAGCATTAATTGGTCAAGTTTTTCTATTGGAAAGTAGACTTTTTCTGCTTCCTCTGTGCATTTGCTCTGTCATTCAAATTGATTATGTGCAGATTTTTGGGGCTTATGAAACCAAAAGGACATGATCCCCTCACGAGTGAAACTAGAGTTTTCTACCATCTTCATATTTTTGTGGGGAATATAGAAAAATATTATGCCTAGAAAGCAATTGCTTATCTCAGTTAATAGTGGATGAGTCTGCTCACAGTAAAAGATACACCCTGAAACAAGACCAGACAGGATGCAGGGGGTGACAAATGAAGACTGCAGGGCCAGTCAGGATCTCTGATACCTTATCTAAGTTGAGAGATATCTTACTCAGGAACTACAGTACCCAGAAGGATTCCACTGTTTATTTTAACTGACTTACTAGAAATAAGAATTCTGGTCCTACAAATAAAACCTTTGTGGAAGCAAGTTGGGAGGGGAGTAAGATATATAGTATTTGAAGCACTGCAATTCCATACAGTCGATATATTTTTGAGCTTGGGAACCTTTCACAGGCTTTTGGCAAACAAGCTTGCAACAGAGCCATAATTACATATTTCATAAAAGGAGTTCTCAATTTTTAAATACAGTGTGCTTGCCAGAGGTGATGGATGAACGTGTTAAGGGGAAGACTCCAAAGTAATAAAATGCATCTTTGATGATGGGAACTGCAGAAAGTAGGAAGACAGTATAATAAGATAGATAAATGCAGACAGAAGAGGGAAAGAAAATTTCTTTGAGCAAATAAATGTTTTTAAAGTGATGCTTGTATGATTTCCTGACCTTAATACCTTGTTTCTGAATAAATAATTTCTTGAAGATTTTTATCTTTTAGACATAACCAAACAGAAATAACCTTACAAATAGAACAAGATTTTGTGACATTCCTGTAGAGCTGCACACAGTGTATTTATCTCTTGGGTAAATGTGGGGTACTTGACAGATCTCAAGGGAAAAAGCAGCAATTCACCCCAGGCTGGGAGCAGCCAAAAGTTACCTGATGTCTGTTTAATGTCCCAAGTCTCTCCAAGCAAAGTGAGATGCCTTGCTGTTGGACATCTCCACAGCAGTGTTCATGCTCTTGCCCTGAGCTCAAAGAACCCAGGTTACCTTGTCCAGCACTGTTTCTTAGTCAGTTTATTCATTTTCTGCTTTGGTGGAATTTTTTACATGCACTCTTCCACGGGAGCTTCCTTCTGCATCTTGTATTTTTCACATCAGCTTTTACTGCCTGGAGTGTCAGGAGGGAGGTACCACCCACTTCCTTTCCTTCTCTAATGTCTCAGCTGTCATCTCCCTTTTCCCAGTTCACCTCAGAGTTTGGTTGTCTGTCCCTCCTCGCTCTCAGCCTCCCCCTGGGTGGCTCTTCTGTCTCCAGACCTTCTGGACATCTGCCTTGTTTCCTTCACGGCATTCGGCTTGCAAGCAGCATTTATTGAAAATACTCTAACCACTACTCTCTATTTTCACAGGATTTCTTTTCATTGAATTTTCAAAATTACTTACCTGGTTTCTCCTTGACCATTTGTGTGGTGTCAAACTGTCTGAATAACCCAAAGTATAACTCTGACATACACTTCCAGAAGAAGGGAGAGAAAATAAATTTTTACTTTCCTTGTTAAGGCTTATCAGCACCTCTCACTTCCATCTCTTTAAGCAATACTTACTGCAAGGAATAATCTATTTAATTTATGTCCATGGGATTCCATCTGACCATAAGGATCTGTTCTTGTGGATTTGGTTGCTTCTGAGGTCTGTGGAGGTGCAAAGATAAAACAGAGAAGCAGCTCTTTAAGTGATGTGAGAGCAGTCAGTAAACCAGCAAATGTTATAAATTTATCTTCTTTGAATGACACCTCAGCATACATTTTGCTCATTTCCTTAGGTTTGTCTTTTTCACTTAGATATTGTTCTCATTCTTTCCATTGTTAGCATAAAGATGCAAAGCTGGTCATGGCATTGGACAGCATATTAAAACATAAGGTAGCATAAAACACCGGGAAGCAGTAATTGAAAAACACATCAAAGTGAAAGAAAATAAGTAATCAAAGTATCAGAGTCCAAAGCCAGTCCCTGGGAAGCTCTTGTGCCTGACAGCCAGCAGCAGTCACAAGGCTGATTGGGTGACTCTGGACAGTCACTTCTGTATTCAGGTCACTCCTCGTCCTCTTCCTCAGTTACAGCTTCACCAGATGCAGAGTCTTCTCTCCAAGCATATCCTGGCAAAGTCAGGGCAAAGACTTCTCAGAGGGGTGGTTAATACACCCTCTGTATTGATATCACCAGTTGGAGAGGAAGAGGAAAAGATTAATCACTGAATGTGAAAACTGAAAATACATGTGTGTTCAGAACTATGCCCAACACCTCAGGAAAGGGGTATATGGTGACTCTGTCAAGCTGCAGTGCTTTGTTTGCCAGAAATGAAATCTGCTTGGAGGGGGAGGAGGAGGCACAGAACAGTGTTTCTGCAGTTGGTGTCCTCACCTCAGAGAAAATACAGATGGTGGCAGTTCCTAACCCCTTCTTGGATGATCAGCTTGACACAGCCACTCATTGTGATGTTGACTTGTGGCTAGGGGGGGGAGTGATACCAGGTGATGCAGAAGAGCAGGAAAGGTGTCCAGCCATAAAGGTGTATTTCACTATATTTAATTAAGTCTTACCTTCACATAAAATTCTTAGCTCTTAAGGATTCTATGCAAAGTTATTTCAAAATAATTTTATCACTAGTCTTGTAATACCCTGAGTCTTAATCCTTCTGTTTCTTTTTAATGTTGTACTGGAGAACTTGAAGGCCTTTCATTTTACTGAGCATATTTTGTTTTAAACTCCAAAACTCACACATGAAAAGCAGTCTGTTGCTTAATAATTTCAATGTAATTTTGTTTTGTGTGAGTTTCTGACATAGAAGTTTTGGAATTTGCTGTGGAGTATTCATTTAAAGCAGAAATCAAGGTGGGGGTTTTTCTTTTTGTTTTCTTTTCATTATAGAATAGGGGATGTTATGATGAAAGATGGATTTCTGTGAGCCATCTTTCACAACAGTGATTTATTATTTAACATAAGTTGGTCTCAGTGCATCTTCTTCCTGGCCACTGTGCAAGGTGTTCTTTCAGGCCAGCAATACTGACTGCCTTGGAGCAGGGCTTAGGGATGCACAGAGAATGCTGTGCACAGCCCAGTGTTGTGGGCTTGGAGTCACTGGGCCTGTGCTCACTTCACAGAAAACACCATTCCCTGGCATTAGTTAGAGCCAGGGCCCAAGGAGGGAATGTGGAACTTGGCTCTCATGACTCTTCAGGTCACTGCAGGCAAGGTCAGGTGCTGGGCATGTTCTGGGAAGATTTCTGGACCACTGTACAGACACAGAGCTCCAGTTCCCAGGATGCAGTCAAAGCTTGCCCAGAGGGTAAGATGGCTGGAAGCAGGTGGTTCTCCTTGGAGCTGAGAAATCTCTCACACAGTGCTGAGGCTCCTGTTGCAAGAAACCAGCTCTGGTTTGCCACGAGCAAGCTAAGAAGCTGCTGAATAGAAAAAGCACTTTGCTGCAGACAGAAGAGTCAGTCAAAAGAGAAGAAAGAAGCACTGTAGTTAGGACTTCAGAACTACATCTTTAAAGTAAACAGAAATACTTTCAAAACACCTCACTGTCCTCTTTTGCATCAATGAAAAACATGCAGCTGCTTTGCAAGGGACTGGTTGTCACCAACTTGAGGTAATCAGAAAGCTGCTGTTTTTCTAGCTTCCCATGAGCTTCTCAGGACAATCCTTCACAGGGAAGAGGATATTATATTTCTTTTTCTTAAGAGATAAAACAGGGCTGATGACTAATTTTGAAGTGAATTGTTAAGAGACTTATTTACTTAATTGAGCCTGCTTGTTTGGTATGTGTCCCAATTAATTCATTTTTGTTGTGACCATATTGAAGCAACCTACACCCTTATGACCTTCTCTTATAATTATTACTACTTTCCTCATTTGGAGCACTGTTTTGATTATGTATTCAAAAAGCTCTGCTGAAACATCTGTAGCACTACCACAGAGTCAGATTTTTCCATTGTTTGGAACTCAAGGATAGCAATAAAAAGAATCCTTCTTTATTGAAGTTCTTGGAGGTTATGGGTCACTTACAGCCCTTAGGGGATGGGGGGTGTCTTCCTCTTTAATTTCACAAAATGCCTATTTTGAATAGGCAGAACTTGTTTTCTAACTAGAAAGTCTTTTAAGAAAAATGTGTTGTTGGATGTAGCACTCAGAGGGGGCTCAAAATTCCTCTGGTGTGAATATTGCAGATATTACGAGGTCACAGGAGAACGTAACAGCAGTGGAAAAGGGGCTGGCAAGTGTGGCCAGCTCTAAATTTGCTGAGATTGCTATGTGGGCTCTCTGCCCCAGATAAGGCATTGTTTTTATTATTGCTTAAATTAAATACAGTATTTGACAGCTCTTTGCCTAAACCACAGTGGAGTTGCCTGAAAAGCTCTCTCTGAAGGAGAGACTCTCTCAGCCATGGCAGTCACATCTGCAGTGGTTGGTGACTGTCAGTGAGGGGCTGCCAGCACAAGGGGGATGTTTATTCCTCAGTGCTTCACGGGACGAAGATTTTGCTGTTTGTGCCAACCTCCACAATGTTGACTTATGCTCACTACAATGTTTTTTAACTCCTGTCCCCAGCTCCTCTCTCCTCCATTTTCCTGGAAATCCCAGGCAAGTGGTTTTCCTCCATCAGGGCATGTTCGCATGCACTGGTGGAGCTTGTTCTGGGCAGTGATCCCAGAGGCAGAGTCAGTTTGGGGAAAGGTGCTCTGCCAGTGGCATCTTTCATTGCAGTGGAACTTAGAAGAATTACACCAAGCCCCTCACTGCTGGCTGCTGTGTTTGGAAAGCTGCAGATTACCCTTGCAGTTCTGTGCACCTCTTACAACAGCAGTTGTAAGAAGTTCCCTTCTCCTCAGGGAACAGGACTCTCACACAGAGTATTTTTTACTCAAGACTTGTTGATGCTCTTTCTCCCATTGATTTAAGTAGTACACTGCTTTCCCCAGTCATCACCTGCTTTTTGCTCCATTCTGTCCAAATCAAAACTGGCCATTCTTTCAGCTTCTTAAAGTATTGTGTACCTTTTTTCCTCTTCCTCATTCCTAGTCCATTTCTCTCGACTTCCTTACAAAGTGCCTTCATATCTGTGCTCTGTGGGGTTTCTATTTTTTCTGTATTGCAGACTCTCTCTGTTCCTGAAACAATTAAAACCACTTATTAAAAGATAATAGCTCACTTTGGGTCACAGTTTTTCAATGGATGGCCCTCTAAGCTGCTGTGGATTTTGATGCCAGAGGACAGCAGTGCTGGATAGATCTTACCTTGGATGCCAGCCACATACTGGGGTGCTCTGTCCTTTTGTTTTAATGTTTGTCTGAGCAGTCCTCTGGTCTTCAGAGTCAGACTGCTCATAGGTGTGTAGATGTGTCACTTCAGAACGTGGCTTTAGTGATGGACCTGGCAGTGTTAGGTTAGTGGGTGGCCTTGATCTTAGAGGTCTTTTCCACCCTAACTGATTCTATGATTCTCTGTAGCATAAATTCCTGCCTCAGTAGAAAAGAAAGTATCTGGAAATCTTTCTTCAGCCATGAGTAATAATCCAGTGTTAGATCACCATCTCAGACCAGGCTTCTTCAGGCACCAGGCACAGGGGAGTGACTGAAAAAGCCAAAGGAGTGGCTGTTCCACAGAACCATAATTAGAGGTTAATGCTTGCCCTGCTTACTCTTGACTTTCTCTCTGTACATAACCTGGTTTAACCCTTTGGCTGTGCCTATGTCAGAACAGTTTGGCTCAGTGTTCAGCTTTAGAGTGTGTATGAAAGATGCTGTATGAAAGATTCATTTCCTTTCCAGCACTGGGAGTTTCCTTTCTAAATGAACTCATGTGCCAGATCACACAGCATGCAGCTGAAGTGCTGCTTTTATATGACGCCTACAGGGCTCTACTGAATGAAATCTGCAAGGCTTCAGAATTTCTTAAGATGACTTTGTGTTTTTTGGCATAGAAACAGAAAAGCTGGCTCTGGAGGTGGGAAATGGATTGCCATCTTGGAAATTTAACGACCAGCTGTTTCCCTGTGATGTGTGTGGAAAAGTGTTTGGTCGGCAGCAGACACTGTCCCGGCATCTCTCGCTGCACACAGGTACGGCAGGGCTTGCTGGGTGGTTGCTGCAGCTCGCTACTCAGGAATTCCATGGGGTTTGTTCTAGGGAGGAGAAGGATGGTAAGGAGAGGAGTGTGTGAGCCCTCCTCAGCTCACCTGGAGCAGAGCCAAGCACAGGAGCAGGACACATTGTCAGAGCAGCAGAAGGGAGCGAACACTTTATTTCTTTGCAGCCCACGTGGAACTTCTCCTTACAAAACCCGTCAGTTCAAGTTTGTCCAGGTTCCAGACAGCAGACTGCAGACACCAACTGGTAGCCAAGCTTGGTAATGGAGTTCTGAAGAGAAGGCACAGCCTTTTTTTGGGCAGATTTGGGTTTTTGGACAGAACATCATTGAACTTTTTAAATGTCACTGAACAACAAAAGATTTGGCCTTGGTGTCTCAGATCTGTGAAACTGAAAGGATTGAGTAACTCATTCATCTTTGCTCTCTTCATACAATTCTGAGAGGAACAGGAACTGCTCTACCCCATATCAACTTCCTTAAACTGAATCAGTTTCAAATCAACTAAGACAAACAGTTTTTATATGGAAGATGCACTCTGTCAGCCTGCTGAGGTGCCCTGCACAAAGTAACACTTGGGAGCAAGAACTTCCCATGTAGTGCTGTTGGTATAATGCCAGAGTGTGTTGAGCCATCCAGCAGAGCCATCCTGAAAAGACTCAGATGCTCCATGGTCCAGTGGGGTTTCCTTGGTCCTAAGGTACTTTATGGAGTGCCTGTCCCCTCACACTTGTAGCATTATGTTTCCATTTTAGAGCAGCAGACCCTCAAAGGAAAAGGTTGTAAAAGCTGATGTAATGTTTGGTTATTTTAATCAACCCTTCGCAAAATGCAGCCTGGCACACACACAAAAACTGTGCTGCCAGGATCTAGACATGATTAATTTAAAATAAAAAAGAGGAATATTTAAAATTGTAAAGCATCAGAAACTCATTATGAATTAGTTTATTTTTTTCAACTATTCTTTGAGTGAGCTTTTTCATTCGTTTATTTTTGTAACTGGACTAATGATGTACAGTGTTTCCCTTCCTCCTACCCTCAGATTTTAATATAATCACCAACTATCAGCTCTCTGCAAGCAATCACATGGGCAACCTCAACAGTAACTGAGCCCAAAAATCAAATAAAAGGTGCTGGGTAAAGGAAGGAGTTGTAGATCATTGACCTGTTTCTCCACTGGCTTTGCTGCAGCTCCCAGTGCAGCAGTTGCCCCAGTTTTCCAGTTTATAAAGTTTTATATTTTCCGACTACAAATGGTAGAGCAAATTAAAAAAGCTTGCCCTAAACTACCTTCAGGTTAGCTGGGGTTTTTTTCTGAGTAATTGCTGTAAACTCCTATAAACTTCTAGAATGTCAAGCTTCCAAAGTACCTCATCCTGAAAGCTGCTTGGAGAAACCCAAAGGAATGCACACTTGGTTACTGGCAGCTTTCAAAGCAGCTGCCTTCAGACTGAGGTACACACTCACATCTTTCTGCTCCTTTCTTCAGAGGAGAGAAAATACAAATGCCACTTGTGCCCCTATGCTGCTAAGTGCCGTGCTAACCTGAACCAGCACCTGACTGTGCACTCTGTGAAGCTGGTGAGCACCGACACCGAGGACATCGTCAGCGCCGTCACGGCCGAGGGCAGCGATGGGAAGAAGCACCCTTATTACTACAGGTGAGCAGCCAGACCAGGGGCTGTGCACCACACACCATCTCCTGTGCCTGCTGAGGATATGTGACATGCCCAGCCTCCTGGTGCAGTGGGGTTGGAGCCATGACTGAAGTGTTTGTCTTGCCTGTGTCTGGCTTAGGCTGAGCAGTGAAGCCCGGCTGGCTGCCTCGTGCTGTTTGACTTGGCTGGCCACTGGCAAGGACTTGGGGGGGCTGCTGTGGGGTGGGCTTTTTAAAATGGCTTTGTGAGGCAGCTGTGCTATTAGAAGCCTCTAACTTTTTAAGCAGCATTTCTTTAAGTTTTCTGTTGAGAAACATCCTGTCATGTACACAGATTCACAGTGAATCTAAAACTCTGTGCTTCCAGTTGCCTCTGATAGTTCCCTTGTCTTCAGCCAAATCTATGAAATCAAATAGCTTAAAAGTGTATGAAGAATTGTTGTATCAATCTACACATTTCCTCTGTTTGCTAGAGGTATATACATTCTGTGACCAACATGGTGAAAAAAGAAAACCTTTAGGAAAAATTGAAAGGAATTGCCCAGATAAAATGGATATTTAGACATTCTTCTTGTATGCACTGCTGTGCACTCTGCAAACTGTGATGTGCACTCTAGTGGCCAAGCAGATTACCAAATCACTCTTACTTTTAGTCAAAGTGCCAAGAGCAGATTTAATTACAAAATCATAGAAGTAAGAAATAAATGAGACCTGCTGGATTAGATTATCTAGTCATTCCCTTGGGAAAGCAAAATAGTGCCCTGGAGTATATGCCTTTTCCAATCTTTCTGGCTTGTTTTAAATGTTAATGGCCTAATCAAAGCAAGAGGAGGACTCTGCAAAGAAAGCTAAATTAAAGGGTCCTTTCCACTGCCTCTCAGTATCACTCTGTTTGTGTGCTGGCTGAGAAATCTCTATCCCTGCTAATTATTCGCATAGCTGATGACTGCTGTTTTCCAGTCAAGCATAAGAAATGTTTGAACCCGTTTTTACTTGCTTACACTGAAACTGCCAGGCAGTTTTGCACAAGATCCCAGTTTGGCATGGGAACCATTCCAGGGCTCGAAAACCACTCCTGGAGTGTGCAGCAAGCTCTCTGTTTGTCAGTGTATCAGCTGTACTAAACATCTTGGCAAAGCTGCAGTGCCTCTTATTGCCCAAAGGAATCAGTTAGGTGATGCACAGCATCTGGAATCTGTAGTTTTTAATTAACTTTATGATTATTTAGCATCATTATAGCATGTACAGGATTGTTGCATTGTGCCTGCCCTTAATCACATTGGCATGGCCATCAGTTCAAAGGCGGTTCAGCAGACAAAAGAGTTTTGCAGTGAACACTGAGCAACGAGGAAGAGCAGAAAACTGCGCTGCGAGTTTCCTCTTGCAAATTTGGGTAAAGGCAATAGGTTTCTGTTTGTGGCTTGGTTTTTACTGTTTCTTACTCTTGAACTCTCCTCTGCCTGCAGCTGCCATGTGTGTGGGTTTGAGACAGAGATGAATGTCCAGTTTGTCAGTCATATGTCCCTCCACGTGGATAAGGAGCAGTGGATGTTCTCCATTTGCTGCACGGCGTGCGATTTTGTCACTATGGAAGAGGCAGATATGAAGGCTCACGTCAACAACAAGCACACAGGTGATGATCCCTCTCTCCCAGCTGCAGTGATCTCTCTCTTCCTTGCTTTTTAGGTGCAACCTTCACACTTCCCATTAGCACTCTGCTTTCACTGAAATGCTTGCTAATTAAGGCCTGATCTCTCAAAGTTGAAGTGAATTGGACTCCAGCCAGGCAAATAATCTGGTAGTGCAGATCAATTTTCAAGCTTAGTGAAATAAATGAAGGACTACTTAGCCCTTCTTCCTATTCCCCTTATCCTCCAAATCCCCTCCCCTGCTGGAGTCAGTCAAATATTTCATTTGTTTTTCTGGTTTACTATTTCATCAAAATCCTGCTTTGACTTCAGTTATGATAAGGTGACTTTGAGGGCTAATTGTGCATACCTGGCTTTAAGTCTGAAATAAACATTATGTTGAGCTTTGCTCTGTGCTGTGTTTGCCCCTTACAGTCCATCAGTTTGGAATTTCATGCTTATGTTTAGATGACACTGTGATTCAGCAATACCATAAATGTAACTTTATATTAAATAGCAGAACGAGTTGTGCTCACTCTCCAGTCCTGCTCACTTAATAGCCAAGGATAAGAGCAATAGCAGTTTTTAAACAAGCTCCATATGCTTAGTCCAACTAATGAAGTCTGGCATAATTTAAAGAGAAGAAAATTGGAATCCTTTTAATTAATTTCTCTTGTAAGACCAGGCAGAAGCATTTTGCTGCCACAAACTACTCACAGTTGTGTTTACAATACAGAACCTGAGTTGCATCCAGCACAACTTTTCAATTGCTGAATTGTTTTTCCTGTCCTACCAGGAATAAAATTAGGAAAACAGGAGGGATGAAGAAGAAGGGAGAGAAGAATACAACTGGTTGTGTTCACCCATACAGAACTTAAATGTAACTACAGAAATATGAACTACTGGAAAGCTCTCAAGGGATTTTTTTCCCAGCATAGCTCTCAGCACTACTTCACTTCACAGAGAGGAGTTCAAGGCAAATGAGAAACACCACCCATAGCTATGTGAAAAGTCTCAGAGCTCAAAAGTGAGCTGTGCTCTGCTGTGTTTTCCTATTGTGGCTAAAAGATTGAAACTGCTACTTGTCTTTTGAAGATAGGCAAAACCCCCTTGCTCTTCCTTCACCCTGCCCAACTGAGCCACTCAGCTGGTGATTCAGCCAAATGCTCACACATATGGCAAATACAGAGCAAAAAATAGAATGGGCTTTCTGGGTCACTTGACTCCAGTTCCTTATCCTGTGATGTTACCAGGTCATGAAGGGATTGTTTGTGAGGATATGGCATATGCCTTCAAAGAAGTATCATTGTTTTGAACAAACTATTTCGAGAGACAGGCAGCTGTAGACCTTGTTGCATTAAAGATTAGGGACCTTTTGAAAATTTCCAGTGTGTGTCTTAGTGGCAATCAGAATACCCATACATTGTTCTTGTGCCAGAATTGCCCTTTACCTGAAAGAGCAGTGCACCCTTTCCTCCCTCCACCCTTCAACCCTCCTTCCACAGTATTTACTCCCTTATTACATTTCTGGAGAACAACACTCTCCCCTCTAAATGCACACTGAGCCTTTTCCTATATGGAACCCAGTTTTCCTGCTGTACCAGTCCCTCACTGCATATGTTCTTGTTGAAACCCCTGCTCTGGACATCTGCAATCACAGCTGTACATGGTGAAATGAAATGAGCAGTGGTGGCAGTGCAAACCAGCAGCAGCTACTGGAAATAGGTCACACAATAACATTCTGTGATCACATTTACCTTCCTTGAAGACCCCTCAACACTGATTGCTCATATTCATGCCCTATTCTGCTCGAATTCTACTTTTGTTTTCCTTGACTGTTTCCAGCTTAAGCACTTCTCATTTGTAGCAAAAATTCTTGTCACTGGCCCTTCAGGTCATGACCTTGTCCTCTGTGCTATTAAATTTCATTCCATTTCTATTACTCTGGTCCCCAAGGTCAGTGAATCTTTCTGTATGATATGCAGTCATCCTCCCTACTGGCAGCTCAGGTCATCAGATTTCATTGGTACATTCCTGTGTTTTTATCTTAAGGGTGCCACTCATCAGTTTACAGTTAAGTACACAGGTGCTGGTGTTTGCAGAGGCCTTAATCAAGGGGCTGCATCACATGGAAAATTTGAAGTTTTAGTGAAGTCTCCTTTTTCACAGCTCTGACTGAAACAGGACATGGGTGGGAGGGAATAATTTTCCCATCCTCATTGGCTCATGGCAGTTCTCATATGGGAACTCTCCCTCTTGTTCAGTTCTATTGTGTGACAGGGTTTGGGATTTGGACTTCATATTTTATTGCACACATAAGGAAGCTCTGATGCTTTCCTTCTTTCATAAAGAAGCTTTATCTCTAGGTCCAGTTAAATAACATCTTTTTCAATTCTCTTTGGGAGGAGATCCTAATAAATACATAAAAATCTTGAGACCATGCTGTTACCTCTGCAATGATTACTGAGGATGCTCTTCAGTACAATGAGGATTATTTTCCTTTACCCTTCATCCCAAATTTATCCATTGGACCCACATATAAATGGGAAGGTGGGTGAAGTTTAGCTTGGACCAGTAGGTGCTTTTGGTTTTTGCACCCCAAACCTACACAAATACTGTTTCCTTTCTAAGTGACAAGTTTTCATTGTTTTTGAACTCAGAACAGTCAAAGTGTTTCCTTGACCTTTTTTCCAGTCCAGTAATGAGGTAGTACTGCATGATCCTTTCCCACTGCCATCACAGACACACTCAAATGCAGGATAAATGGACAGATGTACTGTGGTTAAACACTAATAAAAAGGAAGGAGGCCCAACAATGTTTTCTTTTAATCAGCTCAATTAATTTCAGACTTGCTTTGAATTAACTTTAAATATAAATACTTCCTGAAATTTAAAACAGAATCATGGAGACTCCATCTAATCTGCTGAACTAGTTAATTGCCCTTTTTTTTTCAGCTGAAGAGAGGAAGACACCCAGTGAATCTAACAGTCCATCTTCATCTTCGCTGTCAGCACTGAGTGACTCTGCTAACAGCAAAGAAGATGCAGATATCACCCCAAAAAACAAGGGGTCAAACAACCTGCTGGTCATTTCTGTAGTGCCTGGTAGTCAGACCTCAGTGAACACTGAAGAGAAGTCAGAGAAAGGTAAAGCACTGTTTAACAAATACAAACTCTCTCTCTCTGCAGTTGACCTAGCTACAATGTAAGGACTAAATTTCCCTGTTCAATTTTTCAGGCTTTGAATGTGTTTTCTGTAACTTTGTCTGCAAGACAAAAAATATGTTTGAGCGTCACCTGCAGATCCACCTGATCACACGGATGTTCGAGTGTGATGTGTGCCACAAGTTCATGAAGACACCTGAGCAGTTACTGGAGCACAAGAAATGCCACACTGTCCCCACCGGTGGGCTCAAGTAAGGAAAGCAAGTACACAAACTTTTACTGTGTTAAGCACCTTAATACTGTGGGGATAGGACAAAAGGAAGGCAGTCAGAAAGGGTTGGTTAACTAATAATCCAGATTTGGGGCTTCCTTGTATTTACCTGACCCAAGGCCTGGCCTTCAGGCTTGCATCATTACAGCAGATTGGTAAGGTAGCAGCAGAAGAGCTGTAGCAAACTGTGGTCCTTTCCCTTTTCAAGTCAAAGAGGAGACAGTATGTGATGGGTCCTATAGAGAATGAGGGAGTACTTCAAAGAGCTTTTGGCAAAATAAGGGGGTTTTTCCAAGGCATCAGAGCAAAAAAGAAGCACCAAGTACAGGCTCTGTTTTGCTCCTGGCTCAAAGAAATGAAATCCTGTACAGCCTCTGCAACTAGGTATGAAGTTACAGCCTTGAAGGTTGTATAGTCAACAAAGTCATTTCTCTCCAATAATGAGTAACTTGGATGCTTTCTGCTTTGTTTGTATGTCCCACAACAGCGACTATTGTATAAATTAACATGTAATGAGTAATACAGTCTTTTAAGAAAAAAAGCCCTTTGTTTTTGGCTGTGGTGGTGTCCTTTAAGGTCCTTTGGTGCAGAGCAGTGTTTCTAGAGAATGAGTGTGCCCTTATGTCAAAGTCAGACCCCTGAGGGCAGGAGGGACTGCTGGGGCCATATGCTTGTTCTCTGGGCAGGCAGTGTGATGTTATGAAAGAGGCCCGTCCCTGGTCTCTGTTCCAGCTGCTGCTGCAGGAAAAAAGGCTGGAAGCACTTGGAGCCCAGCTAGGGTTCAGCACAGGGCCCCCAGCCTCCGTTGCTCCTGCTGGGCAGACGGAGTTCTCAGTGTGCTGTGGCTGGGACACGAGGGCGCAGCACGCGCAACGCTCCTGCACGCAGCTTTGGAAAACTGGTCCTGTTTGCCAGGCAGCGTCCGGTCTCCAAGTCAGTAGTTCCATCACTGGGGTCTGTGGCCACTTGAGATGAGGTGACTGAATCTGGGAAGAAGACCAGACTGAGAAACAAGCAGTGTGCCAGAAGGACGGGATGTCTGCCTTGGACATACAGACCAGTTGTCCAACGCACGTTTGGTTTAAGCTGCGTAAAATCTGTTCTATTTACCAAGGAAAAACCATGACTTTATGACTCAAGTCTTCCCAACAGAATGGGTTTCTCAGTTTATATTCCTGCCCAACTCAAGTAATAATTTGGTACCTTAAAAGCTGCATCTAAGAAAAAGCTCTGATTTATTTTGTTTTAAGGCATCCAGAACAGCCTGAAGAGATCTAAGTAAATTGTATTTTTCTGTCTCCTGTTTGCTGTGGGGGAAGAGAAAAAATGATTCTTCCAGCTCCAGGTCAAAATCTGAGATTCTGATCCAGAGAGCACCCAGCCCAGGAGAGGTATGTGTGCATTGACAGCCAAGTCCTCTGGTGCAAGAGATAATGACATTAAAAGCCTCAGTGACAGGCTCCCTCTCTGGATCAGAGTACTTGATGTGCATCAGGAAGTGTCCAGCTGTTTTAGTATCTCTTTGTCTTTTTTGTTATTACTCACTTTCCTCAGAAACCTCTTGATTAGCTTGTAGATTAATATTAAACCTGTATGTGCAACCAGATGTAGCAAGGAAAAAATCTCAGCTTAGAAATTATCCCAAATGCCAGAACACAATTAGCAGACCTGCTAAATAGTGAATGCAGACGTGTGGCAGCTGGGGATGTTGGAAGGCAGTAGCCAGGTGCCTTAGCTGGAAGTTTTTATCCAGCCCTGCTCCCTGAGCTCACCAGTTCCATGTGGAAGGCTCTGTGCTTGGTTCAGTACAGCAGAGATCCCTGGCAGGGAGCTGTCCTCACCAACTTCCTCTCGGCTGCACCAAGCAACAGCGGGTGTGTTTTGGGTTTGGTGGTGGCCAGGCTTGTTCAGTGTGCAGCTCAGGCTTCTTTCCAAGCTTCCATGATTCCCTTGTTCCCTTCTGTACCTTTCTTGGCCTCTCCTGGCTCAGGAACTGGCGTGAGGCCCTTTGCCATGTCCACCCTGGGCCGGACGCTTGCTGCTGTAAGTAAGCAGAACCCACATCCTGTTCCTACACAGCAGCAATTCCTGCCATGGCAGAGGAGGCTGTAGGCAAACACTGCCAAGCACACATAGCTCATCTCCCAGAAACGGGAGTCCCTACAAATCTTCCTAACAGCCTGGCTTTCAGCAGGATACCCAGCAAGCTTATTGTTCAAGGTCACATAAGAGGGATTTCCTAAGCTTTTGCTGTACATGTGGTATTACAAGTTTATTCCATCTTTACTTAAACAGCTGCTTTCATACTCATCTGTAAACACTCACTTTAAACCACTTCTTAATGGAAAAAATGGCCAAAGTGACTTCGTGCAAACACTAGGAATCGTTACACAAAGTACCTGTGCACCAGTACGCACCCTGCTCTCCCCGGCCTGCTTTGGGGGAAGACCCCGTCAAGGTAAGCCAGAAGGTTAAAGGGATGCTCCTTCAGAGTGAATCAGTGTTTTCCCAGGAATGCCATTAAATGGGCAAACCTCCTCTAAGTAGAGACGTGTCAAGGCGAACCAAATATTGGCAAGAGAGAGAACTGAGTGCCTTTTCCTCCTCCTCCTTAGTAGGTCAGAAAGGGGCTGAGTGCCAGGGTTAAAGCAGGAGCAGGTGTCTGCCAGCTGAGTGACTCCTCTTTTCTTTGTCCCTGCCCCTCCTCGCTGTGTTGCCAGGTGCCCGTTCTGCATCTACTCCACGAACCGCCCCGCAGCCATGGAGTGCCACCTGAAGACCCACTACAAGATGGAGTACAAGTGCCGGATCTGCCAGACAGTGAAAGCCAACCAGCTGGAGCTGGAGATGCACATCCGAGAGCACCGCCTTGGCAACCACTACAAGTGTGACCAGTGTGGCTACCTGTCCAAGACGGCCAACAAGCTGATCGAGCACGTGCGTGTCCACACCGGCGAGCGCCCTTTTCACTGTGACCAGTGCAGCTACAGCTGCAAACGCAAAGACAATCTCAACTTGCACAAGAAACTGAAGCATGCGCCACGCCAGACCTTCAGCTGCGACGAGTGCCTGTTCAAGACTACCCACCCTTTTGTCTTCAGCCGCCACGTGAAGAAGCACCAGAATGGGGACTGCTCCGAGGAGGAGAAGAAGGGCCAGTATTCAGCCTCCAAGGAAGCCAGTCCGCTCCTGCCAGTGAACAGCTCCAGGAACCTTCTGTCACCCCTCTCAGTTATGTCTGCCTCCCAGGCTCTGCAAACAGTAGCTATGTCAGCTGCACACGGCAGCGGGGCAGAGCCAAACTTGGCAGTCAAAGCCTTGGCCATCAACGGCACTTCCCTGTGCTTTGATAAATACTGGAACTCAGAGTTTGCCCACCTTATTCCTTTAACAATGTTTTTCCCCAGAAACCACTACGATCTCACATTCCATCCACCCAGACCTCAGACTGCACCGGGAGGTGCCCCTTCACCTAAACACTCCTTCCTTGCCTACCTTGGACTAACAGAAAGGGCAGAAACTGTCTGAGGGCAGTTGCATTCTGTACCAAAAATCCCCCAACAAACCCAGCAGGTTATACATTGCTGCAAAACGTAGCCCCAAGAGGTAACGAACACTTGTACTATATCATTAGTAAGGTTTAGCAAATGGCTCTGTGTGTATCCTTATTGCATTGACATGAAAGCTGCTTTATTAAATCTCCAAGAGGTGACCTACTGCATACTTCTACCTTCAGAGGCATGTTCCCAGTACTCTTATCTAAGAAACTATTTTGTCTTGTTAAGCTGAAAAAAAAAAAGAGTGTCCTTATTGGCAATCAGCACTTGTAAGATGACATATTGATGCATTTTATTTTTGGGCTTTGTGTGCGTGCGGGTGCGTGGAAGAGAGTCTGTCTGTAGTGTGCCATGACATTGCTTTTGCACATCCCTTGGATTGGCTTATTTAATCATTCTTCTTTTCCCCTTTTCACACTCTCGCTCCCTGCCTTCCGCCTGCCTCCCCCTGAACTGCAGAGCTGTGCAAGGAGTAATGTTTGGGGCGGGGCAGGGAGGGAACTGGTGTATTCAGTGCTGTTTGCAGCTTCCTTTAGTTGTTTGATGCCTTGTACTCAGTTGTCAAGGTTTGAGGATTTGGAGTAGAACTGATGACGAAAAAGGTTGCTTTCAGCACTGCAGGATGGGAGCATGACAATGAGAAGTGTGTATGGACACACACACATGCAGTGTGTGCAGCCTACATACCCACACAGCAGGCTCAATTCTTAGTTGTTATACAGGTGTGATAAACACCTACCTCTGGGCCACAGCATACATCTTTTGTTTTAAAAGGGCATATAAATATTATATATATACTGTATTATGCAGTGGTTACCTTTTAGTTTGCAGGAACAACTTGTATAACTAGAATTCTATGGTGGAAAAAAAATCCAACAAGGGGATTTAAAAAAGGGTATGGATAAATTCTGGGTATAAATACTCAGACTAAAAAAAAAAGGCAGTTTTGCACAGTGCTTTAGTCTTGCACTAGTTTGTTTCTCACTTGCAAAAAAAAAAAAGAAAAAAAAACAAATTGTGGGCTGAAGTTAATAAGACTGTTTATTTGAAAAGGTACCAGTAACTTCTTTGAAATATAAAGCTATAAAAAGATGCTTTTGGAACCATAAAGTTCTCTTTTATACCCTCAGTTTATCAATTGTACTTGCAAATTTGACAGTCTTCTCGCTTCCCTCCATGTCATCAGTAATACTTTATTCCTTTCTGTTGATGGCAGATAGAGTGTGTCCTGCTAGAAAGCTAACTTTGTACTTATTTAATGCTCTTACTTGTGGTCATTAAAATGACATGTTATATGTAGCACTTTATTGCAGGAAGAAGCAAATGCAGATTGGTTGTATAACCTTTGTTAATCTCAAAATGCCAAGAGTGATCTTAATGTAAGAGAAGCTAACTGACTGTTAATTGATTTCTGTTCCTTAGACAATTTAAGAAAGATTGGGATTAAAAACACTCTTTTACAGTCAGAAGTATAAAATGTGAAGCATTTCAAAATGATCATGTGACATACAGGAATGCCTTCATATACTGAATTATTGTTTTCCATGGTATCTCTTGGATTTGGATCTGGCTGTCTTTTACATATTAGAAGTGTCTGACCTAGCTTTTGCCACAGTCCCCTCCCTGTCCCTTGGCCAAGCCACTGTAGGAGGTGCCCTGAGTCACATCTTTCATGCTATATACCCACCTTCATGCTGTCCTGAAGGAACTTCCTCTGCAGGTTGTTGTGGGATGGGGGGATCCAAGCACCCCTTGTTCGTGACAGCGGGAAAGCAACGACCCAGTTCAGGAAGGCATTTCTTGTCCACAAGGGCTCTTAGCCATATGGACAACTAGAAATGGAACTCAATCTTCATTAGTTCTTAAATGAAGCTTGTGTAGAAAGACTTTTTGGATGCAAAACCTGCATCACTTTAACCTATTTGCAAGATTCCTACATTTGTTTTATACTGAGATGGCCAAACATTCTCCATTGTCATGACCAAATTCTTCCTGTTTGGGGAGGATGTCCTAATCTGTGCACTCCTGTTCCCATACTGGAAGCTAGTTACAAGGGGGAAATATCCAAAATCATAGCAGGTTATCATTTGGCATTATTAATTACAGGACAGAGAGGTGTCAACATTTGTTTACATTCCAGCAGACAGTTTAGGTTCTAACGAGCATGTGGCGGTTCCATCTATGCAGGGAGAAAAACCCATCTGCTCCAAACTGTGTGTAAACCTTTGCAAACAACTTACCTAACTCAGGGCCCTGCTCACCATGCTTTACTCCATCAGAACTCCTGGTCACACCTCTCTGGGAGACAGACAAAATAGCAAATACTGTGTTGGTAAGTACTCAGACCATAAAACAGTTACGATCTCGACAGCATGCAGTGTGCAATCTGTATCCAGCAGCTCTACCAGTTCTGTAAAACACACTCCACACATTTATCTGACCACTCCACAGAAAACCACACACTCCCAAATCAAAAAGCTTATTTTTCACACCAACTACAGGTAAAGTGCAGCTGTCCAGGAGGAAAAAGAAGGAGGAATGTTGTAACAGTAGACCACTATATCTAAATCAAGTGGCAGTTTAAATAGGGACTTCAAAGGCTGAGCTGCCTGCATGCAACCGCCACGTGTTTCGACCATGTTCCACTGCACCAGTATCTGACCTGGCAGTGTTTAGTGTACCTGGGAAATTTATTTAGCACTTTGGAAAGGATAAATTCATTCTTTCTGGCAAGTTATAGAAGTTTTCTCTGTAAGGAAAAGTGTGTTAGGAGGTTTTTATTTTTTTAAGAAAAAAAAAAAATACGCTATTTATCAGAGCTCTTGCATATTAAAATAATTTGTTTGCAGTTCAAGACTAAAGACAGGAACGTTCTCCAGAGGTTCCCCCTACTGATTAATGACCAACAGTTCTGATAAATTCCCCCCACCATAAAGGTAATTTCATACTGGTTTTCACTATGCATTCTTTAATGAAAGCTAGCGTGTTTTTCCATTCAGTACTTCAGTTAAAGTTCTCAGCACTTTTTTCTTTCTTTTTTTTTTTTTTTTTACTTGTTGTATTATGTTCAAATATCATTCTGTCAAGGTTTGTGTACATTAATAAAAATTTGTATTGTAAAAAGCTTTTTGCATTATAAGGCTGTACAGGGTCATTTTGACAGTAACTGGTATATTTCTTTGCATCTTATGTTGCATTGCCAATTTCTAGTGTATCCAGTTTGGAAGTACAATATACTCTAATTAAAAAGGTTGGCTATATTCTTGTTTCTTTTGGTTTTCCTTCTTCTCTTTTTTCCACCTTAAATGTATTTAGTTGATTTGGAGGGAGGGGAAAGGATTCTCCTAGAAGACAAGAAGATAAGAAGAAAAAATGGAAGAAGTTACCAATGAACTCAAATTTTGAAATTGAAAAGGAAAGCTCTACCTCTCATTCCTGCTGAAGAAATACAGCAAATAATCTTAGTACAGCTCCAGGGCTTCACTCTGTGGGCTCTGTGCTTGTAACAACCTTCCAGGTCAGTTCTGCAAGGGGGATAATTCCTCTTCTGAGTACTCTGCTCAGTCGTGCATTTCAAAAACTTCAGATCCTTAAACAGTAGTTTGGTGGACCTGCTCTTGTTCGGAAGTAGCCCAAATGAAATCAGGGAAACTTCCTTAGAGATGAGCTAAGTGGTGAATAAAAGAACACGGTCATGAAAATCAATTTATTTTAATTGTAAAAATATTGTCTACTCATTTTACCAGCATTTTAGAAAAAACTGGTTTTTTAACTGGAGATTATTGGAATAATTAAAATGCACAGAGGACACTGAAGATGGAAACCCTAAGAGCAGACAAATTTCCAAGAAGCAAAGGTACTATTGACTGACTCCACTGAACAAGAAAAAATACTCAACATCCTAAAAAGAAGTTAGACTACTTAAACACTAACCAAGGAAATAAAATAATCTGTGTGTTCATTAAGTAAGAACTATCCTTAGATATGTTAATGTTAACATTAAATACATGTGGCCTGCCTTTTTCCCTCAGTTAGGGCAGTGTTAATGTCTAATCAGCTGAACAAACTTCTTACAATTATTTCCACTGAGGTGTGGATACTAATTTTCAGGGCCTGTATCAGTACCTTGTACATGTGTCCCGGTTTGGACAGG
>VZRX01007659.1:295-13385 GCA_013398075.1 Notiomystis cincta
TGAGAGAGCAGGAGGGCAGGGAGCCGTGCCCAGCCCCTGTCCCCAGCGCAAATCACACAGTATGTCTGTCCCTCCCCAGGACAGTGTCCCTCAGCTACCATAGTAAAGCCAGCGGCACTCCTCCCCTTTTCTCCGTGGTTACTTCTTTTGTTTCTTGTAAGTAAGGATCGTTAGTGTTTCTTAGCAACAAAATGGGAGAAAATTCCCCAAGAGAAAGAAAATAAAAAGGAAAAATCCTAACCTCCAACACTGGTGCTCACCTCTTCAGTCTTCAGCTCACCAACCCATAACCAGGTTGACAACAATAAACAGAAATGATTTTCCCCACATACCCTAAGAGACAGATCAACTCCTTTTACTTATGATCTATACCAGTAGTTGGAGCTACGATCTGTAATTTGGAAAAAAAAGTCAATGAATGACCCTATGATCATTGACCATGTTGAAGTGTGGTGTGATTCGTGAGGAGCTCAGGTAGGTACAGCTCCATCTCGAGAGGGTCCGGGCAAGAGGCAGGGCCACAGCAAGCTCAGGTGCTTGATGTTCGTTTGTTTCTGTGTATGCACCTTGCCTCCAAGGCCACTTGAAACAATGTGGCATCATGGAAAGACTCTTGCCTGACCTAAAATCACATCAACATTTTCATTTTCCTGAGATACTCATGGAAATTTATCAGCAGTGCCTTCTGTAAAAGCAACACAATTTGGAGCAATGGGAAGATGAAATCAAGTCACTTCTGACTTTTGTTGCCATCACTGTCAGTGGCTGTCTCAAGTAAAACTTGTATTTTACACAAGCATAGCTATGATACGAAAACATCACTGTCAGGACTTCTAACATGACTTTTAGCCATGTATTTTTTCTTTGTCTTGTGCTGGGAAATGGTTGAGTCATGTTGGCTACAGTTTTAACAAAAAAATTTCACCAGAGACAGACAAGCAGATAAGAAAGTTTATTGATTAAATGTTCTGCTAGACAGTATGATAAGTGATGAGAAACAGTTTTTAAAAGCAGGCATGAGATGCTGTAGCTCCCACATGTCAGGAAATACAATAGCAAAATTTTAATCATCATATAGTAGTAAAACTGCATTATAGTAGTAAACCCCCCAAAGTTATTTAAATCTTATGCAAGGGAATGATTTTTTTTTTGTTAAGCTTATTGTACTGATGGGATCTGGGGCTCCCTGTCCTGAGACTGGCACCAGGAAGGGCCACTTGCACCTGGAAGACAGTTTGATGTGGTTGATGCAAGATGACAGAAGGTGCAACCTGTATTTTGTAGTTTGGCTCTGAGATTTTACACCTGGATCCTTGTGTCCATCTCTTAACCTGCAGCAGGATGCATCACTGCTGCATGGTGTCATTTGCTCATTCAGTGCATGTCAGCAGGTGGATTTTAGCTGATTTCCTAGAAAAAACCCATGGACAACTGGCCACAGTGAGTCTCTGACACAACTGAGGTGTGAGTCATGCTGGAGTCAGAAGTCTGGAAGTGGCTCCTTCCCTGAGACAGGATGTTCTCTACTGCCAGATTTCTCTGTGAACTATTCATTTGTCTGCTGAATAGAATTACTCCTCCAATTTTTCTGACTTTGACTTTATAGTGAATGTTCTAGGAAAATAACTTTTCATCAAGCATCACTCAGAACCCAGTTGTTTTCAACAGAAAAAAAGGACTGAATGATGGTGGTAGGTGAGAGAGGTACTGAAATCACACAGCCCTTTTATTGCACTTATCAGGTCACTCATTGCAGTAGCTGTTACTGGAAGGTAAGAAAAGAATGGACCTCAGAATCTTAATATTCTGCCTCTGTAGATCTGCCAGTGCGTACAGATGTTGTCTTATCTCCTCTTAAAGGCTGGTGATGGTGATGATCAGTGCATGCAGACTCTGTCATCCAGTGCTAAACTGGTTTAGGATTAGAAGTGTTTCTTTGTGTATTTTCTGGCAGTGAAAGTGGCATATCTACTTACCCTATTTCCTGAAGGGAAGTAGGACTCTTAGCTCTTCATTTTCTGAGTATTTTCTGGCCTGAAGTGATCCATGTCTCAGGAGCCATGTTTCAGAAGCCAGGTCTCAGGATTCTCTTCAACAGCCCAACTCACCTCATTTCCTTTAGCATGTTCTAACAACTCATGTTTTTTGGTTCTCTGTGTCTGACTGCTCTCCTCTGCATTCCTCTCATTTGCACCAAGCTAGTGAAGCTTCTCAAACAGGACAAAGTTCTGGGGCCATACCAGTGATAAGTAAAGCAGAAGGATTTCCTCTCATCTGGTGAGATATAGTCCTTCAGTTGGAACTTTGAATTTTCTTTGCAGTATCATGATGGGAACTCTTGTTCTGCCTGTACTTCACAATGATCTTGAGATCCTTTTCTTCAGCTTGTTGTTCTTGTTCCCATGCAGTTGACACTTCTCTGCATATGGTATTCTGCAGTTTTCTGGTTTGTCTGAGGTGATTTGATTTGTCATTGTCTGCTCCAACCTGACAACTGTCAATTTGTGCAATAAACCTCCTGTCTGTTCTGCCCGGTTACCAGTAAGAATACTCAACAGGGCTGGACCTTCAACAGCTGTCTGTTGCTCATCTTGCTGTTATCTTCTTTAGGAATACATATCTGTATCTACATCTATGTATCTATCTATCTATCTATATATATGCATATAAACAATCCAATAACTGGCATTAAATCAGGGGGTCTGCTATGTCTTCATACTTAACTTTTTTGAAAAAGCCCATTATTTCCCTTTTCAGTGTTTTAGTTCAAGAGTTTTGAATTTTCAGAGTTAACTACTTACCAGTTCTGAGGCTGTTTTGGTCAGGCTTTTGGGGTTTTGTATTTTGTGTTTATTGTTTGTCTGTTTGGGTTTGCTTGTTAGTGGGTGTTTTTTGTTGTTTGTTTTTTTTTGGTTTTTTTTTCTAATCCTAGTTTGCTAGATTTATGTAGTTTAAGAAAAATACCTCTTGAAGGACATGCTCTTTAATTTGCTCCTAACGTTTTTAGTTTAAAATATTACCCTTTTGTCATTGGTATTAGGCAGAGAGTTTTGTTGAATCTTCTTAGTGAATATTGATATAAAGAAGACAATAAGGGCTTTGGCTTTCTCTATCTCGTTTGGCAATAGCCTTCTCTCCTGCTGAATATATGTCCACTGCTCATATTGGTCTTCTTCCAGCTTCCAGAACAAATTTCTTCAGGTCTCTTGTTAGCTGTATCTCTATTAGTGACTTGCCCTTTCTGGTTTCCATCATAAATATTTATTTTTATATGTCCTCAGCAACCTGTCCTAGTTACCCCTTCCTGCATATTTGCTTTTTGTGTTTGATCTTGATGAAAGGCCCCTCTGCTCCTGCATCCTGCCTGTGTAATGGGGAATTTGATATTGCTCCCACTTCTTCAGAAGACTAATAGTTCTTCATAACTTTATTCCCTTGCAATTGTTTCTCTAGCTCTTGTGCCTGGACTTTTAAAACTTTGTTCTTGGAGGACAATCCTTTAATTTGTTTTCCCCTTTTCTACTCCTGTTTCTTTTTCTTTTCCAAAAATTACTATTTGATTATTTTTCACTCAGTCTTGCCCTGGTTTTCTTCTACTCCTCTGTTAGAATACAACTAGGATGGTTTTTTGCCATCTATGGCAAAATGCTCACGCATGTTCCAAGTACTCTTTGGATTTTTAATGTTTTACTGTACTTTTCTGACAAATGTTCTTTTCAGATGTCCCATATTACATTTATCACCTGTATGACAGTGAAGCAAAGAAAGTATCAGCTGTACAAGAGGGAACATCTGTTTTATTTGGCAGCCATGATATAGAGTGGAAATGTGAATAAATTTCTTATGAACAATGCCGTAAATTCAGGCAAATTCAGCTGGAATTATCAAGACTCTGTAAGCAAATATTGCAGAATAAGACTGGACAGGGTAATAAAAATTCCAAAACGAGACAGAGCCTGAGCTGAGGGGGGATAGAGTGAAACACATTGCTTTTCATGGTCAGTACTTTTCAAGATAAAGTTCCTGACCCCCTGAAATACAGGGCATAGAAAAAAGGAAACCAGGCAGTGACGTACAAGTGCACTTAGTAGTAATGGGGAAGTTCTGAACAAAGGGCATGAATTTGTCTGGTGTCACATGCATGCTATTAAGTCCTAGTGTATCAGATGGCTAAAATTAGAAAAGAAAGTAGTTTTGCAATGCCTCTTTAGTAGGTCATGCAATTGTTTCATTTGTTGACTGACACAGTAGCCCACTTAGTGATGTGTGACAGCTGCTGGTTTCTGGTCTTACAGTTAATTGTGTTAAGGCATCACCACAGGTTTCAGTTCACGTAACCTCTCTGCCTCACATGGCTTGCTTTAAATGTTTTAAACTCCAGGAAACGTAGTCAAGGAGAGGGATTATTAATTTTATTAACAGTAAATATGATGAAAAAAAAGAGGCATAAATTGGAGGGAGGTATATTATTAGGAAATAATACTTTTCAAAAATGTGTATTAAAGTTTGTAAAAAATTTTAGATTCATCAAAATATTCCGCTTGACATCAGTCCCATATAGTCTGAAACTACTGAGCAGTAATTTTAACTACAAGATTTTGTGAAGCAGTTACTGTGAAGTGCGAACTTGGGTGAATTTATTCACGTATCCATCCTCCCAGTTGGCCGAATATTTATGACTTTTAACTTTAAATAAATAATGTGTGGAACAATTTCAAGGTGTCTAAAGAGGGAGGGTGATTCTGAAGAGGAGGGTCTAATCTCTCATATTCAAGAGCCAGCCTGCAAACTCTCCACTATTTTGTTTATCCTGGATCATTTGGTGAAAAAGATGTATATGCAGAAAACGATTTTTACATCCTAATTCCAGAACAGCCTGATTCACTTTTAGCAAATGTCTCTAGCTACATTTCCAGTTTAGCAGCCTATTTTTGTATTTATTTAATTCCTTTCACTTTAATATAGCAGAGGGATATGTTTGTTTTTAAAGGTGATTTGACCTTGAATACTTAAGTGTTAGAAGTTGGTTTCTTACCAGCTAAAATATGAAAAAATAGCTATCTGATACTGCTCTTAAATTAAATTACATAAAGTATATATCAGAAAAGTATTTCCTGTTGTCTCCTCACATACATTTAAATATTTATGCACAGGCTTTTGCTCGAATGGAACTTGACAGCAACATCAGCAACAGTTTTCCATAGCTAGTGCAGAAATACAACATTTTTAAGGGAAGTGCATAGAAAGGGAAAATAATTTAAAGGAGATTCTCAGAAATACATCATAGGAATCAGAAACATAATGTCCATATGTAGCTGCTAAGAAAACTTTCCTTATTACAGCTGAGGCCACTACAATCTTTAATGATTTATTTTCTCATGAGCTAAGAACTGTAAGTCCAATTAAAGATAGGGACTTGAGAAAAATATTCATTCACTGTTGCTTATTTTTTATTAGGTTGTTTTACAGTATTTGGTACTTTCCTGGGAAAGTCCCTGAAAGCAACATTAAAAAGATTATAAATAAGAACTTTAAGAACTTGATCATGCTATGCGATGCAAAAAAAACCCCAAACAAAAACCAAAACCAAACCAAACCAAAACAAAAACCTGAAACAAATAAACAAACAAAAAACCAAACAAAAAATAGAAAAACAACAAAAAAATCCCTCAACCATCATACAATTCCAGAAGACAAAGAATAAACAACTTTTTCTCTTTATTTCCTTGTTGATTTTTTAAAGGGAAGATGAAATCATGTTAATGAGTTTAGAATGCTTTGATGAAGCATGTCTTGTGATTGAAAGGAAAGATCAATAAGAAAACGTCCCAATTTCAAGTTATTGCCTTTTTTTTCTTCAGGTCTGTTGAGGCCCTGAAATAACAATGTGTTTTACAATCCTAATTTCTAATGAAATCATGTGGTCATAGAGCACGTCCAGCTTCCAGAGGTCTCTAATTAGTCTGTCCACTCTAAGCAAGACTGTCTTCAAAGTGAGCTGAGGTTGTTTCAAGTGCCTTGTCCAGATGAATATTGAATATTGTCAAGGATGGAGATTACACAACATCCTGGACAATCTGCTCATGCCCAGCCATCTTCTCTGTCGAAGTGGTTTTAGGTTTTGTTGCTGAAGGTGCAGTTATTGCCCTTTGCCCTTGCGTGCATCTGAGAGAAGAATCAGTGTCACACTCATCACAGTAACCACCCATTTGGTCTGAAGACAAGATCTCCTTGTCTTCTTGGGAGGCTCAGCTGCCCTGGCCTCTGCTGGCCTGGCATGTCCTCACTGCAGCAGAGTTCCCTTGGCCCACTGGAGTTTCTCTTTGTTTCTCGTGCATTGCGGGGCCAGAAATAGGTAGTGCTCTGCAGGAGCTGCAAAGCAGGTGAGGGGAATATTGTGTCTGCCTGTTTACCAGATATGGGCTCACTAGTATGGTCTGTGTGCAGGGTCAGGTTCTTTAAGGCTCATGAATTTCTATTTGTATTTGGAACCAAAATGTCATTTGCAGAGTTATGTTTTCTCCATAGGTTCTAAGCAACATCTAACACACTTCATTTGATTTTACAAAGTAGGTTAAGCTTTACAGCTTCATTTCTGTCCTTATTTGCTTCCCTCGGAGGACTTTGATGAGGAATATTCAGATAGTTTGAATCTACATGAGCTGAAACAAATGCTAGTTTTAGTACAGATGCATTCATACAGACAATGTCTAAAAATCAAACCACACTGAAACAGCAGGTTTCACTGTTTACCTTAAACATGAGTCATTCACCTATGAAAACTGAAAGATACTCAAAAGTTTTTTATTGACTTGATAGCTCTCAGCCACCACAGACCATCATGGCAACAGGTTACTGTTTGTCTAGCCTAAAGTAGGTTCAATGATAAAAACTAGTGTATGGATGGGAAAACTGGGCATGTATTCCAGAAAAGGAATATAAAAATGTCTGGACATGTTAAGATCATCTGCCCCTTTAGATGTTCTCTGAATGATGCAGGAGTTTTACACTTGAAAATATGGAAATAAAGCTTATTGAAATAAGCATAATAATTTAGATTAAATTATTAATGCCATACCATTACCCATTCATTGAGTTCAATCAAAATTTATTCTTTCCTGTAGTTACTTTTTAACCTGCACATCTGTTTAAGTCTTCATTTCCTGGTAGCATTTACTATCAAAACAGCCAAAACAGTGCAGAAAGTTATTTTCATATATTTCTGACTTAGCCAAAGCAGGAAACACTGAAAATGGAGGTTCAGGTATCTCATATAATTTCCGGCTTTGGTTGACCAGAGAGCTGGGTTGATATATGGCTGAATCACTAAACAGAGTGTGATTATCAGTCATTGTTAGTAACAAGTTGCACTCTCGTTAAATGAGTCTCGTTGCACTGACTCATTTAGTTGACACAGCTAGAGATTTTAAATAGTTCTTGTTGTTGCACCTCCATGGTTATGAAATTGTTTGTGACTTGCTTTGCTTGACTGTTTGTTTTTTATTGCTTGAGCTGGGTGATTTTTTACTGGATGCAGGTGGGTACTGTTTACTTGTTTTATCTGAATGACTGAAACTTCGAGATTTCTTAGTGGGAATATCAGTTGCAATATGTGTTATCAGATGCATAGCAGGCTGTTCTAAAGCTGATGAAAGTTCTTGAATGTATTAACGTTTTAATTGTGACCCCATAAACCACAGACAAATAAGGTCTGTGATTAGAGACCTTATATATATATATTCCAGTTCTCATATTCCAGACAATATTTGGAGACTCCACCAGCAGTAGAACTTATCTCTGTTTATCTGAATTGCAAAGCCCATTCTTCACCTTAATGGAAGTAATTTGTGCTTTCATTTTAGCTATCCTGGAGAAATGGATTGGAGCACTTCACTCAGCAGGAGTGAGCCAGCACCAAATGAGAAAGTCTGTGTGTTGTCTGGATGGCATGCTTTGATGTTTGCCAGATACTTTGAAGTCATCCTCACTCCTGGTCAGGTTAAGGTAAAAGCAAGTAAAAGGATTTTATTTACAAAATCCAAACATAGCCAACATGGTTACAGAAGTAACAAGGATTACTAGAAATAAAAGTAAACAATGCATGTATTTTCTTTTCTGGGGCTTTCCTTGAAGTCTGGTTGCTGCTAGCAAGCTGTTTAGTCAGTTTCAAAACCTCTGGCACACATTGCAATCTTTAAATCTTAAACAGAATATTGTAGTTTAAAGGGCAAAGGAAGGTTTTCTACGCAGTGTCTTCTTGGGTTAATCAAGGATTCATTCAAACTCACATCCTTTACTCTTCCAACCCTTTTTCTTCTCAAGTGAAAATATAAACCTTTTCTTACTTGTGAGACAGGTTTGACGTACTTATGCTGGAATTCTTAACCAACCTTGTGCTTAATTCTTAACCAACCTTGTGCTTAATTAAACAACTTATAAATTATCCACCTCTGTAATCCATCAACTTTTCATTGTGGATATTAATAAACTTTTCCCAGCATTTCCGACATAGTTCTTCATGAAGAACATATAACGTAACAATGATACTTGTATGCAAACACCAAAGTTCATTTAATGCCTGTGGCTCATTGCAGGCCCTTATTAGCAGATTGGATCTGCCAATAATCAATAATATTAGGAAGATAGTTCCAGGTGTCCGACCCTCCAGGATCTTTTCTGTGCTTACTTGCATACTGGCGTGATTATATGGTTTTCATTTCTGTCTCTTTTACAAACTGGACAGCTCCTTCTTGAGATTGAGCCTTCTTGGAGGAAGAAACTGCCACCCATGGTACCACAAGCAGTTCACCAACCTGACAGAGCTTCCCACACAGCTCAGAAAGTAAGGCCTTGCCCAAGGAAGCTGGTGTTTTGTGAATGTGTGGCCATGGTGTCCAGAGGCAGGCAATAACTGGTCAACTTGGAGTGCACCAGACTGTCATAACCAGTGGTGTGGCAACTTGAACAGGACATTCAATATCACAGTTCATTCAATATCACTGTTGACTCTAAAGTTCAAGCACAATAAGTCTAGTAGACTTTTAGCCTATATTCTCCCAAATTCATGATGAAAGATATATAAATAATAAATTATATATGCCTTATCATTTCTGGATATGGGTTTTTTGTTTTGTTGGGGAAAAAACTGGCGAATGACAGCCGAATTATTGTGTGTTTTTTAGTGTTTTTGTTACTCAATCATTTGCACTTCAGCTGTCCTTGTGAAATTGTATGCACTTTGTTTTTGCAGACTACATACAGAAGGGACCTTAAGCAAACTGGTGCCTTTCATAATGTGCCTCCTGCTAGCATTTAAAATGCAATGATTCATCTGATGGATCATTTAAATTGACTTCAATAAACAGAGATTTCCAGTAAAACATGGAAATAGAAATGGGAAAGCTCAATCCGCAGCTTAGAGTTTTCAAAAAAGGAAGAATATATTTTTATGTGTTTTCATCTGTAGTGTAGCATCTCCTGGAAAAATCAGGAGATATAACAGTAGAAAAGTTGCAGATCATGTCTTTATTCCAACTTTCTCACTCTTGTATCTCACTCTTTCACACTCACATCCCTTGAATTTACAGTCAATAGTTACCTGCTGTCTTTCCTATAGGGAGATGAAAGATTTATTTTTCAATTCTGCTGGAGGTTTTTGGGGTTTTTTTGTTTTGTTTCTAAAACTTATGTAACTATTAGCAGCTGAACATCAAGAGTATAAATTCTGAACATCAAGAGCACTATTAAATTGTGATTTACTTTTTGCTATCACATATTAAACCCTTCAGCTCACTTCAAACTTACAGCCTGAACTTTGGTGTTGCTGAAATTGCAGGATACAGATTTGCATTCATCACCAGTGTTTTCCCCACTGTGCTGGACACAGCAACTGCCCAGGACTCACCTCCTGAGCACGAACATCTCCTTATCCTTCCCCATCATGTGGTAATCCGGACAAAGAAGTCAACCTGTGCTCTGTCAATCTGTCATCCAATATCAGATATAATGAGTATACGTGATTTTTGTGCCACATGTTTTGCTGATTCTGCTCCAGCATTAAACTTTTGGACAGCTTCTGATCCACTTGCTCAAAGATGTAAGAACTCAGAGGTATTGGCTGTGAAACTCTCTGCCTCAGCTCTCTGACAATGCACAGCAGCTCATTTTTCAGTTGTATTACACTGGCATGTAAATACACAGAGGGTGACCAGGGAAACTGAGACCTTGCAGATTCCAAAGTAGTTGCCTGCAGATGCCCATGTGGTACTCTCTGGCTGATATTTGCTGTCAGTGGTCTCTGAGCATGAAATATAAATGTAAGCTAGCCTATATTACTGAGATTGGAAGGTGTATTTTATATAAATTCAGTCAAAATGTCCTCAGAAACACTCTGTTAGTTCTTGCAGTTCTTTGTGCAGCACTGGTTGCTGTTATCTGGATTTGGTATTATCCTGAGTGTGTCACATGATAGATGCAAAAATGAGCTGGCTACACATGCAGCACCTCCATTGCTGCACTTCTTGCGTGCTTGGAAAAGGGGAGCATGCTCAAGGACACTGCAGCACATCCATGCAGTCAGTGGCCAAGACTCTCACCACATATTACTGCGTTAGCTTTGAGGTACATACTCGGGTACTTTGCTTTGCTCTCTGCCTTCAAGCTCATTTTCATTTACTAGGCTTAGTCTTACTTAGGTAGCAGAAAAAACAAAGAAATAAACCTTTTTTTTTTCCTGGCCATATCAAATGAATATAGAGGGCCAAATTATCAGCAAGGAAAAGACTGGGAAAGACAATTAAGCTAAGAGTTTGAGCCTGGGAAGCGGATAATGTTGATACTGCTTAATGGGAGGAAATTAATAATTTGAATCATGTTTTGTACCAAAATAATGTGGTTCAATAAAGAAAAAAAGCTTATGTTATTAAATCAACTGAATTATATGTAAAGAGGTTAACTGAATAGTGTATTACAGTTCAGTTTCAATTGATCAGATTTCAGGGTTAGACAGGTTGCATTTCCATATGGTCCTTCACACAGCCCGGCCTGCATTTGTGATCAGGACAATGTGCATTGGTTCTGCCCAGCTCCCTCACCTGTGGGAAATGGCTCTACACCTTAGTGGGAGCTGTTCCCTAGACATGGACAAGTCCTCTTTTTCCAGCATAAGTCAGAGGTGAGATTGGTACCCCAGGTTAAATGTGACACCATCAGGGCTGCACTGCCCCTGTGCCATGCCACTTTGCAGCCTCCTGGATTCATCCCACACTGTCAGTATCTTCGCAGCTGCTGCGGTGACCATCCCCAGCCTCAGCCCAACCAGCAGAGAAATGCCTTGTCCTGTTTCCTCCAAAGTAGAAGTGAGATTTGGAGGTGTGAGGTGACAGCTCCTTATCTCTTCACAGCTCAATCTGAGAGTCTCTGTCTGATCACAGTTTCATTCATCTGTTTTGTGAAATGTGTGTAGTGGTGGCTGTACAAGAGCGACAAGGGCTGATCTTGTTTTCTTCTGCTTTTCAGTTCTGAGCAAGATGCAAGTTGAAAGGTTAAGCATGTGGAGTATTTTAAAAGTAAATGTTTCATAAATGTTGGAGCTGCATGTGCCATCCAGACCTTCCAGGTAAATATTTCATAAACTAAGAAGATGAAAAGCATGCAGAGTCTTCAGAGTTTTTAAAAACTAAAATATTTGGACCTCACCATCCTATGGGAAATTAAAATTCGAGGTATTATTATGATTTAGCTTGGTTTTAACACCTACAGACCTTTTTTCAATGCTAGGTGACTTCACATGGAAAATCTATAATCATATAAATTTCTAGATTTTTACATAGTATTTAGACTTGCTAATAAATGATTCGTGATCACACCAGAAACTGTAGTTATGTATGGTAGTTCTTCATAGAAAGAATATTCAAAAGTATTATTTCCTTTAGTAAAATAATGATTAAATCCAAGGATCTTTTTCAGTTTTGAAAAAAACCGTAGTTTTCAGAAACACCAAGCAACCACCTGTACTATCTTCCAGAATATTAGACACTGTTTCTTTGTTATGCATAAAAACACAGTTTGGGAGGCAGGATCTGCTGCTTCAAAGTGGACTTGAAAGGGACTTTGAAAGCGTCCTTTTTTGGCCATTTTATGAACACTGAAGAACATCCTATTTGATGCCTTTCTTCGGAAATACTAGGATTGTTGAATATTTTCCTACCTGATATTAGTTTATTATTTTTACCTAAATGGACTCCTGTCAAGTTACATCACTGTTATATACTGAAGTATCAATGAACCATTTTGACACCCAATTTTATTGTTCTTCTTTACCCTGGGAGAAACTCTAAGAGAGTTTTTAGGAATTTTACTGTGATCTGTCATGCCTTAGTTGAAATGGCAAAAATATCATGTGTTGTATTGGAGTGGTTAAACAGTCAAAAACAAAGGATTGTGCACAGTCCAACAAAAAAATCAGGTTTCCTGTCAAATTGCTCAATTGTATTCTCTTTAGTCTATCATGACATCATCATTCAGCAGTTCCCCTGTCATCACACAATCTTGGAAGAAAGACAGAACCTGAATTTATATTGCAAAAAAACAAGCCAAGTAAAAGGAAAACTTGTGTTTGTTTAGGAAATAAGAAAAAAACAAAACAAACATGTTTCAGAACAGCTTTATCTGTTACAAAACCACAAAAGGCTGAGTGGGTCCAGTTCTTGCTTTTTTCCTACCACTGGAAAATTCCAAATGGCATGCAGTTTTTCCCATATGAAGTGCCCTGATTGTGGAATGAAAGCCATATATCATGCATGGGCAGAGGCACAGTGAAGTCAGTGAGCTCTGTGTGGGTGTGCAATAGATCACAGCCCAAAGAGCCATATTTCAGGGCCTGCTCAGGGACTGTGTTGCAATGAGGTCTGGGATGAGGGTGTGCTGGATGCTTCCGGCCTTTGATCACTGCAGATCAGCAGTGGCTGCCAAGCCTGAACAAAGAGGCAGACCTGATACAGACCAAAGTCTCAGAGGCCAGCTGCAGAGACCAGAATTATGAGAATTTGGGAGCTCTCAGTGTTTTTTTCTTTAGGCGTAGGAACTAGGC
>VZRX01007665.1:0-10470 GCA_013398075.1 Notiomystis cincta
GACAAGTCTCTCATGCCTTTCACCAGGCAGCGTTCCGGAGGGACCTGGCTCGCCTGCTGGAGCTCATCGGCACCGGCAAGGAGTCCCTGAGCTTCATGAAGAAGAGGATCCGGCACCTGGCCCAGCAGTGGCTGCGGGCGGCGCGGCGCCTGGAGCAGAAGCTGGCGGGGAGGCAGAGGGACCAGAAACACGTACGGGGACAGCAGATGGAGGAGCTGAGCCCTCGGGAACAGGCAGTGGGGACAGCTGGGATGGCAGCCAGCTGGGAGGAGAATTCCTTTAGGGAAACCTGTGGGCCTGCAGGGTGGGTCTGTTGGCCGTGGACAGGGCTCCACAGGCATTTGGGGTGTGGCAGAGGTGGTGTTGCTGAACACTGGGGGGGATTTTGGGGACGGGTCCTGGTGGGTTCAGCTGCTGTTGGAGTCTGTTGGTCTCCTCTGAGGATAAGCTGAGGTTCCTGGCCCTCCTGGTGGTGTTTTTGTAGTGCCTTTTCCTTTGGCCCCTGTGTGCTGGGAAGTCCAGCTCCAGTGCATGGTTCAGACTGTGATGTACATGGAGAGCAGAGCCAGGCCTTGGGACAGAGGGGCAGTCAGAGGGAGCTGCCAAGCTCAACTGGACGTAGATCATTTGTCTGCACACCTGACTGAGCCCCCTGAGCAATGAGAGCCTGCAAAGGAGCTGGAGGCAATCAGGGACAAGAAGTCATTCTGAGCTGGAAGCCCCCAGTGCTGACCCCTGTCCGTGTCTCTGCAGATCTTGGTCCATATTGGCTTCCTGACCGAGGAATCAGGGGATGTTTTCAGCCCGAGGGTGCTGAAGGGAGGCCCTCTGGGCGAGATGGTGCAGTGGGCTGACATCCTGGCTGCCCTCTTCATGCTGGGACACAGCCTGAGGGTCACAGTCTCCCTGAAGGAGCTGCAGAGGTGAGTGCTGGGTTGCATCAAGGTCTTGGGTGGAAGCATGAGGTGGAAAAGGCTGGGGGAGGCTCTTTGCCCACCTGCATCTCAGACAGTGCTGGTGTTGCACCCCTTCTGCATCCCAGGAAGTGATGCTTTGCATGGGGCTGATGCAGACATGTGCCCTGTGGCCCCAGCATCACCTGTGTCCCCTGTCACCAGCCTGGAGCTGGCCACAGGAAAGCTCCCTTTCCCACCCCATCCCCCAGGGATGCTCTCCCTGGGCTGGTGGCTGTGTGGATGCAGGTGTCCTGCAGGTGGCTGGCTCTTCCCACCATGCATGGCTGCACTCAGCCCCGGGGCTTTGCTGGTGTGGTTTGAGCAGAAACTATTCTCCCTTTCCCCTTCCCCTTCCCCAGGCAAGCAGCGGGGGTGGCTGCCAAGTGGAACCTGCAGCCCTTGCACGGAGGTGGTGGCCCCAAATTGGACGTGCTGGAGGTGACTTGGGGACCTGTGGGGGGATTTGGTGCTGTTGGAGGCACTTCCCACAGAGGGATGGGCTCTTTCTGCCGTGAGATATGGGGCAACACAGGCTGAGAGTCTCCAAGAGGGACCAAAATTAGATGGAAAGAGTAAGAGGGAGAAGCAAGCAGTGCCCTGTTCCTGTCTGCTGATGCCGTTCTGTTATTACTGGGCTGACACTGCTGCCTTCTGTCACCTCAGAAGGTTTGCTCGCCTCCTGTGAGACATCCCGAGTGGAGGGCAAGTACCAGGGAAATTGCAAATTAGATGGGTTATAAATCAAGAAGAGCCTGAAGCTGCCTCGGGGACTGGGCAGGCTTTGGGAGATGCTAAACCAGCATTGGCCACATAATGAGCCATGCTGAAAAGGGAGTGAAAAAAAACAACAGTCGTGGGGAAAAACAACAAAAAACCCCAACCCACCTCCTGCAGCATTCAGAATTAACGAACGGAATTAGCTCCTAACTAATTAACTAAAAAAAAAAAAAAGAAAAAAATCCCGGTCCTAACGCAAGAGGCAGCAGCTCCTCAAAGAGGCGGGAATGATGTGCTAAATAATACCCGTGTACTCAAGGATGAAAGGAGTTAATGGCTGGGAGGGCCGTGTTGTTGTTGTTGTTGTTGTTGTTTGTGTTTTTTAATGACGAACCTCGCGCTGGTTGTTCAGGGAGGGGAAGGAGGGAAGGAGCTCCCGGAGCAGCACGGGGTGGTTTTGCAGCGCCCGTTTCCCTCTGCGAGTGACTCCGGCGAGAGCTGCCCTGCTGCCTGTAGTATTTTGCCTTTTCCAGAAGCCTGGGAGCTTCCACATCACTCGGCAGCGATGAGAGCTCCCCTTCTGATGTGGATTGGGATGTGTCCCTTGGGATGCCTGGGAACGGCAGCTCCGTCTCTTCCCCTCCGCAGCGGAGATGGGAAGCGAGCGAGCCGGGCTGGGGCTGCACATTTTGCCCTTCTCCGTGCCCCAGAACCCGTCCCCACCTCCCTGAGCGTGTGTCCTCTGCCTGGCTGTGGCGATATTCTAAATGCTGGACACCCCATCGAGTGCTCACCCTCATCCTGATGGGCTGGGCAGGAGGAGGCAGGACCTGGGGCTGTAACCACGTCCCCTCTGTCCCCTTGGAGACCGAGCCCAGCGCTGGGAGGGTCAGCACTGGCACCCTGGTGCAGCCCATCAAGAGATGGGTTAATGTGGTGTCATGAGAGGGGCAGAGGTTGTGCCCCTGGGGAGCACAGAGTGGTGCCAGCAAATCTCCCAGTAACATCCCTGCTGCTGGGCTGGTGGCTCCCAGGAGTGCTGGGAAAAGCTTTTGCCTGACCAGGAGTGAGTGAGAGGCTTAGCAGAACATGTGTAATTAGTCCTGAGTTGTGCTAATAGTTAATCTTAGCTCTTCCTTTAAGCCTGGAGGGGTTTTACCTGTAGCCACGGCTTTGGGCAGGAGTTGCAGAGAGCCAGGGATGCACAGGGTCTGGAGCTGGGCTGCAGCTGGGCTGCAGCAAAGTTAAATCCTTGTCACTGGGAAGGGGCAGCCCAGGCACTCTGATTCCTTATCCCTCCTGCACCCTCCTGAAGCAGCAAAGCTTTGCCCCTGTGTAGACTGGGCCTGAAATTGCCTTTCCCATCCTGGGTGCCTCTTGCTGACCTTGCAGCAGGGCAGGCATCAGTGTTGAGGTGGCTTTAGAGGTATTTTGCTCCAGCACTGTGAAATGTTGAATGTGTCCTTGTGTACTTTTTCCTTTGGCAATTCCTGCTCCTTTCATGGCTGGGAGCTGTAGCTGCTCCCACCCAGCAAAGCCTTCACTGGAGCCCATAAATTATTCAGCACAGATTAACCTCTCTCCTGGTTTGGGTTTTTTGTTGTTGTTTTTTGGTTTTTTTTTGTCTCTTCAAATTTCTGAGCTGATTTTTCTGCGTGTATTGATCATTGGCAAGGGATCACTGGAAGATTTGCCTGCATACACTTCAGCCAGTGGTTATCTGAGAGCTGTTCATGATTAGCATCTGTATTGATTGCAATGCAGCAGTGCCTGGAGGTGCTCTGGATTGGGTCAGGAATGCTGAGGATCAGGAAAATGAAGGAGGAGAAGTAAGACCCTGGTTCAAAAAGCTGGTGGTGGAGGGCTGGGAGTGAAAAGAGTCTGGGAGTGTGCCTGTGTCTGCTGGGCACCTCTGCCTGCCCAGCAGTGAGGAGCAGGGGTGTCAGATGGTTCTTCCTTTGGTTTAGGGACTGATGCTAGTCTGGAACAAAGACAAGGAGCTCTGGAAATCTGCAGGCTTCATCCCCAGCTCAGCTCAACACTGTCCAAATGTCCCTGTGAGGTCTGAGATCACAGCATGGAGCTCAGCCCTGGTTTGCCAGGCCCAGTTTATTTAGGTTATCTTTTACCCACTATAGACTTTAAAGATCTGTGCACTCCACTGCTGACTCCTACCAGGGGCTATTTTTTCTCCTGTGGTTGAACTAAGTGCAGGTGTTTGCTCTCCTTTGAACTCTCAGTGAATTTGTGAGCTGTTTCTGGTGCCTCTGGAGAGGCAAGGGGTGGAACACAGGGTTATCTCTTCCCTTCCAACCCAAACCATTCCGTGTTTCTGTGTGCATCTTCCCAGGAGGAAAACAAACCATCGAGCTGGAGAAGGGAGCCAGGAGCTGTTTTCTCTCTGAGATTTGTGCTGGGTGGGCAGCCAGCAGCATTTTGAGCCTTGTCTTGAAGCAGGGAGGGAAGAAACATCCCAAATCTGAACGCCAACACTTGGTTCTCGCTGAAGACCCCTTGTGCTGTGTTGGTAGCCCAAAAGTGCTTTCAGGGAGGTGAGAATCCAAGCCAGTGTTGGTGTTGTTGCTTACTAGGGGAGGAGTGGGAAGTGCCTGAAAGCTCTGAGCTGGGTTGTTAATGAGGCAGCTCATGAGTAGATGCTGGAAAATTACAAGCAGCACTTTGGAGCAATGGCTGTGCCCAAAAGAAAGGTTTAATAAGCTGAGACTTTTCCTCTGGATCACTCGTGCCCTGGGGTGAGGCAGGAAGGATCCTTTTCCCTGGGAGAAGTGGCACAAGGGGCACTCCTGGGAGCTCCAGCTCCTTCCCTCATCCTTAAGTCATGGGAGTGGTCATCTTGGCATGTCCAGCTGCTTTTCTGGGGCCAGGGGAGAGGCTGGGGGAGAAGGGGCTGCAGAGCCATGAGCTGCTGGGGAGTTCAGAAAAGCACCAGAAGTGCTTTTTGCAATGGTCCCCTCGAAATTAACTGCTCATAAAGCAGGACAGAAAGTCGAAGGAAATGGGATTTGGTGCCTCGTGGGGTCAGGGCTTTACAAAGTGTTCCTGGAGCTTAATTGCTCCTGTGTCAAGTTCTGGACTCTTTAATTCCAGTCCTGGCAAAGTGCTTGATTTGAAGCACGTGCCTGTATCCCGTGCTGGCAGCCCTTTCCCTGCTGTGGCCAGGGTGTGTTTTGGGTGCTGAGCCACCCTCCCTGTGCTGGTGGGGTGGATGGAGCCTTGGAGCTGTGGTGGGATGAGCTCCCACTGCCCCACTCTCCTCTCAGTGCCTGGCACACAGCGGGAGCTGCCATTTCCCTGCTCTTTCTGTGCTCACCGAGGTGTGCTCAGGCTGCAAAAAGGGCTGCTCAGATGCAAACACGATGTCCAGAAAGCACATTTCTAATTGTCTCCTGGCAGATAAAAGCCATCTTTCTGTCTTGCATCTGTTCACATGAAAACCTGCACCATGCCCAGGCTCTGGCTTCACTCCCCTCGCCAGCTGGCAAAACCAGTCCTGCTGTTGTGTGGGAGAGACAGGAACTGCTTGTGGAAACAGCCAGAAGTGGCCAGTTCTGTGTGATCCTGAGGGAGCTGCATGGAAAGGCTGTGGATTGATCAGCTCTGCACTGGTGGGGAGGAACCTTCAGCCTTTAATTGAGCATCAGATGCTCCTGGTATTCGAGTCCAACCTGGCCATGGGGCAGCCACAGCTTCTCGGGGCAGCCTCTGCCAGGGCCTCACCACCCTCACAGGGGAGAATTTATTCCTTTTGTTGGAGCTGCTGGAGCAGCTGGGACAGCAGGAGAACAGCCTGTCTGTCCCAGGGTCTGCCCAGGCACCACCAGCAAGTGAGTGCTCTGTTTCTGCTGCTCCCTGAAGGAATCCAAGTATTGATTTCTCCTTTCCTGGGAAGTTTCTTCATTCTTTGCTGAATCTGTGACACAGAAAGAAGTGTTTGTTCTGGCATCCTCCTGTGCATCTCCAGGCCTTGGAAATAAATAAATGGATTGCTGAACTTCCCTGGATGGGTAGGGCTGTGTCATACAAGACCAGTGATGGGCCAGAGAAACAGTCCAGGTGCACCTTGAAGAAGGGAAACCATTGCAGTTGGCTTAAAAATCATGCTGAAATTGTTTGGAAATCCTCATTTCTATTGAGTGTTCATTCCAGCAGGGGGAAGAGCTGGGAGCACAGGGCAGGCAGGAGGACCTTCATCTTGTGGGCTTAGATTTGCACTTGTTGGTTGTGATGGGTCCATCACAGACCTCTGGGAGCTGCTCAGGCCTGGCTCTGGCACCTTTCACCCCTGGATAACATCCCTGTGCCTGCTTGGAGCCACAGAGGGAGCAGTGGTGACAGGATCCCTGCTCTGCTCTCAGCCTTGCTGATGGCAGCAGATGTGGGCAGAGAAGATACCATTAAATATAATAAAGAATATTGGCCCAGGCTGCCAGGAGATGCCCACGAGATCCATTTAGGGCCGGATTTCTCAGCACCAGGAGTGATAACGTGGAAAGAAACGTTGGGTTAATTTGAAAATAGGTCAATGGGATGTAAAGATAACCCCGCAGTCATCTGACTCCAGAGCGCCTGCACCCGGGGAGGGGACGGTCCCCTGGCTGATTAAAGAACCTCTGAGAGGAAAATAGCAGGACAAGAAGCTGCTGGAGATTTATTCTGGAGTAGGCACAGCTGGTGGAGGCAGCTGGCAGAGAGGAGGGCTCAGCATCCACTTGGGCTGCTCCCTCCCAGAGAGGAGCGAGGGCTCAGCCGCTCTCTGATCCGGGATGTGGGATGGGATGAGCCCCTGGATCACCAGCCAGAGCTGAGCTGGTCACCACCCCTGGCTGGTCTGGGGGGGGAGGCTTCCCCAGGAGTGGGATGGTGTGGTTTGCACAGCAGATCCCTGGGCTGTGCTGGCCGTGAAGGCGGCGTTTGCGCTCATCAATTTTATTTGCGTAATTTCAAGCGCCATTAATAGTACATGGCACGAGGAAAAATCAGGGAAATTGCACTCCAACCATGAGTGAAATTGGGTTTAGTAGAAAATTAGTTGACTTAACTGGCAAATGATGAAAGCCTGAATAAAGAATGTTTAAATAAGGAGGAATAAAAAAAAAAGTCCTCCTCCCCCCCTCCCATCTCAGGGGTGCAGGCTGGATTTGCATGACTGGAATATTAAAATCAGTGGTTATAAAGTGTTTAGGGAGGATAAGGGGGGTAAATGAAGAGATTGAAGCCACTGCTCCTGCTCTCAGAGCTATTCCAGCCACGCAGCCATGGCACAGGGAGTATAAATGGATGTGGCAAGTCCTAGGCACCTGGAGAGGAGATGTGTGGCAGATTGCGGTGTTGATGGGAGCTGGGAGAGTCAGACCTGCTCTCCCCAACTGGTGGGAAATTTTTTGGAGGCTTCAGTATGAGTTACACTAATTGCTGCCTCCTGCAGCCCCTTGTCAAGCTTGGTTAGGGCTTCCTTAAATTACAGATTATTTTGGAGTGCAGCGGCTTGCGTGACATGTACCAACTAGGGGATGGTGTGTGCTGCAAGCACAGGGTAATGGTTTGGGGATTTTTAGTTAAATACAAGGTTTATGGATGGGTCCCACCACAGTGCAGGTTGGTGTAAATCACTGTTTGGCTGATGACTGAGGAAAAAGCAGCACTGTGTGAGCAAATGTGATGTTTAGAATTCCATCTCTTTAAAATACTGGTTTAAAAATTCCCCTTTCAGCCTTCCCACAAGGTTGAGTCTCCTTGGTGCCCTATTTATTGTACCAATGTGGCTGTGGGAGGTGAGAGCCTTTCTATTCCTGCCATCTTCCCAATCAGTCCTGTCGTGTAAAATTGTGCATAAAAGTGACAAAACTGCAACCTGTTCCCCCTGTGGCATCCCCGGCCAGGCTGCCCTGAGCTGGTGCTGAGATTCCTTGTGACAAGAGCAATGAAGCAGCTGCAAAAGCAGCTCTTCATCTTAGATTGAAATTTGCTGTTTTCCCTGGCTTTGGCCAGCGAGGTTGTTCCACATTTACACATTTTCTGGAGTCCCTGTCATGGTCAGGAGTTTGGTGTCAGGTTGGGATGGGGCTGGAAGAAGGATCTTGGTGCTCACTGCTCGAGGACTGGAACCACAGAAAAGGCTGAGTTCAGAGGGACCTTTTAAAGGTCTTCTGGTCCAAACCCCTGCAATGAGCAGGGGCATCTTCCACCAGATCAGGTTCAGAAGAAGAGGGAGGGGTGGCCAGGAACAGACCAAGAGACTTTTATCATATTTCTTATGGATGACAAATTTCTGTCTCTGTGTGGCCCCTTCTGATGTTAGTGAGAGACTGGAGAGCAAATCCTGGTGATAATCGTGTCCCTTGGCTTTCCCTGGATGGGAAAGCCATCAACTTTCCAAAAGCAGCCATGGGATTGAGAGATGAAATGCTGAAGGGCTTGGCAAGGGGTGAGGACCTTCTGGAAGTGCTCCTCAGAGGATGGACCCTGGGGCTGTGGGTCCATTTGAGCTTCAGCTGAGCAAGAGAGAAACCCCAGGAAGGGCTGGAGAGGGGACTCAGGTTCAGAAGGGAGAGTGCAGAGAAATTAGGAGAACCAGTAAGAGAAGTCACAGAGAGGGAAAGATTCAAAGCCTGGGAGTGTAAAACCTGTCCAGAACTTTTATTTCTTGAAGAAGAGAAAATACCTGCAGGCATGGCTGGGATAAATTCCCATCTCCAAATAGGGGCTGGGAGTAAGTGAAGAGCCCAGAAGAAAACAAAGACAGACGTCCTGGCAGGCAGGAGCTCAGGGTGAGATTTCACAGTGTCTGAGCTCTGACTTGTGAAATAAACCAGGAATTCCTCAGCCCTGTTGGGAGGACTGAGAACGAAACAGGACAACTGCATGGTGGGAGTGAGACAGCCTGGGTGGACCAAATCAGCTCAGTTTGGTTTTCCATGAGGAGCTGTTGCTTTTTGGGTGTGAGTGGAGTTATGAGAATGAGGAATTATCATCTTTAGGAGGAAAAACAAAATGCAAGAGCCTTAAAACTGAGGAGTGAATCAGCCTCTGAGCAAACTGGCACTGGGAATCACAAGCACAAGCAACGTGGATTTTTGAGAAACCTGCTGAAGCTGGGAGGTGTCAGAGGTTTTTTTCTGAGAAGGAGGAAACATGGTCCAGACAAGCAGATGGGCTGTCAGGCTGACATCAGTGGTACACTTGGTGGAACAGCTTTGGAGACAGGGATTCATCAGTTCACAGAGGTAATTGGAAATGGAAGGAGACACACCACAGGTTTACCAGCCCTGTATCTTGCTGGAATAATCACATCTCACCCTGGCAGTGAGGTAACTGATGGTCTGGATAAAGAGATTGCAGTCAGTCAAGTTTATCTGGATTTCATTTTATTCACTGGAGGAGGGAAGAGGGCCTGAGTGTGGCTGTTTGTAAGGAACTGGCTGGGAACCCCCTGAGCAAGGCCCAGGGTGCAGCTGCCCCCTTTTTATGGAATTATTTCATAAATGGGACCAAAAGTGAGAAATATGAATGAACATCCAAGGACAGACATTGCCAGCAGAGTTGAGGAGAAGCTGAGAGTGCTCTGGGATGTGGTGGGTAAGGACTGGACTAAGAGAAACATTCCAGGGTGTGCTGGGAGGGATGTGGAGCTGGGAGCAGCGAGCTTTAGGCTCAGCTGGGAGCCTTGCAGGCAGAGAGGAGGGGAAAGATGTGGCTTTACAAGTCTGTCACTGGTGTGACTGCAGTGAAAGTAAACGAAATCTGGTGTCTTCAACGAGAGAGGTCCAAGGGAGGGTGTGTGGTGACTGGGATGCTGGTGAGCCCTGGCTGGGAATGCTGTGCCTCACAGTCCAGGTGGGATGAGCAGGAACTCAGCTGGAGCAGGTGCAAAGATGGGGAGGAACCAGGACTCTCCAGATCTTTGGCCTGGGAAATAAAAACTGGGATGAGGAGAACGATCTGCCTCCCCTCATCAAAGAGAAGCTGTTTGATGGCTCCTGCCCAACACCCAGCAGGGAAAGAGTGTCTGTGCTGCAGGGCTTTGGTGGTGCTGGGGGCTGATCCCTCCTGCTTCTCCCCAGTCACTTAGGGGTGCCTCCAGGACGGGGGAACTGCCCCTTGACCAGCCCTCTGCCTTTCGACCTGATTTACACCGACTACCACGGCCTCCAGCAGATGAAGCAGCACATGGGGCTCTCCTTTAAGAAATACAGGTAAGCAAAGCCACTGCCTGCTCTCCTTCTCCATTTCATTAATTAGTAATAGAAGACTAATGCTAATGACCCCTCCAAGGAGCCAGACCCTTTGATTTTACCTCTGATTTTTGCCTGGCTGGTGCCTGGCTGTGTCCCCTGCTGCCACAGCACGAGGCATTCTGAGTCTTGTGTATTTAGGATAAAACCTCGTTAAAAGAGAGGGTTGGGGAAGGACCAAACCCTGCGTGTGCCTGCAGTGTGTTGATGTGTGCTTCCATTCCATTCCTGCAGCCAGGGGTGGGCACACCACAGAGGGAAGTGTGAGCCTTGGGAATTTGTAAGGAGCCCTGTCCCTGGCTCCTTGAGCATCAAGACAAATGTCATCATCCTCTGGTACATCACCAGCCAGGAAAATCTGCGATTTAATTTAGTGCTGATAGACCCGCTATTTATTATGTTTTTTCCCATCTCTTCCACTATCCTACACAATTTTATTAGAAAAATGACAGGCTGCGTTATTGCTTTTATTATAAATGCATTTGCTCTTGCATTCAGCTTGTTTTGCTCTTCCCTTGCTGGTTGTCCCTCTCCTCTCCTCTCCT
>VZRX01007668.1:1759-19571 GCA_013398075.1 Notiomystis cincta
GGAGTTCCAGAGGTGCCAGGACAGGGATTTCCCAAATGATGCCAGGACAAAGATTTCCCAGGGGATGCCAGGACAAGGAGTTCCCAGAGGTGCCAGGACAGGGATTTCCCAGGGGATGCCAGGACAAGGAGTTCCCAGAGGTGCCAGGACAGGAATTTCCCAGAGGGTGCCAGGACAAGGAGTTCCCAGGGGATGCCAGGACAAAGATTTCCCAGATAATGCCAGGACAGGGATTTCCCAGGGGATGCCAGGAAAAGGAGTTCCCAGGGGATGCCAGGACAGGGATATCCCGGAGGATACCAGGACAAGGATTTCCCGGGGAATACCAGGACAGGGATTTCCCGGGGGATCTGGGGGTGAGGAAATGCCGCTTTGGGACCCTTGGGAAGCGGTCCAGCCCCTCTGGCACAATCCCTGCGGATTTACAGGGTTGGTCACCAGCCAAGGGCGAGCTGCCCTGACTTTGGTGGAGCCCCGTTACCTGCAGCCCTGCAACAAACTGTTAATTACTCTGAAAGCTCATTAACAGGAGCGGTTCAATGTAAAGCTGGCGGGGACACCCCAAATTCTGCCTTCGTGCAAACATTTCCCTGGCAGTTTCCTGATACCGAACTGGCTCCCTGGTTCCTCTCCTGTCCCTTTAAGGCTTCGGGGATGTGTGAAAATTTGGGGCGATTTCTTTCTCCTTTTTTTAAAAGTTCCTTTCCTTTGGTGCTGTGGCCTCTTTGTCTTCTCATCGGTTCAGCCTCCGCAGCAGATTCCCAGGCTCCTCTTTCCCCCTCTGTTCTCAGCAGTGATTTAATAAATACATTTCAAAATCACTTTTTCCTTTCTCCCCCGCCCGGCCGCCAGCTCCCACCCCCAGAATCGCGTCTGAATGGGAACCGAATTCACATCCGCAGGCACTGATAGCTCTGATTTCGCCAGAACTTAACACAATCTGGGCTTTTTTAGTTTAAACTAGTTCCTTTTTTATTCCTTTTTTCCCTTCTCCCACTGCCTGTGTATTTTGGATCTGGGGTAAAAGTCCATCTCGCAGTTAAAATGTGAATTAAATGTGGAGAAAGGGAAAATCGGGGTGACCAGGTCACAGTTACCACCAGATACTCTGCTGATTCTTTTGCCAAAAGCTGCTGGCACTAAGAAGAATTCCCCAAATTCCCTAACCAAATTTGCTCAGTGGTACAGTAAATATTTTAGTTCTTGTTGCTTAACATTTAGCAGCAGGATGCACGAATGCAGTGGGACTGCCTGATGCGTGTGTGCAGCTCTGCTTTCCAGTGCTTGGATATTTATGGGAATTTTCTGCTTCTGAGACCTCGAATTCGATTTCCATTGGCACTGATCTGTGGCAATTCCCACGGATTTCGGTGGCACGTGCAGCACAGCATCTCTGTGGAGCACTGGAGGTCAGGGATTGCTGCTTTCCTCCCACCTTCCCACTTACTCCCACCTGGCTTTGGGCACTTCCAGGGATGGGGCAGCCACAGCTTCTCTGGGAATTCCAGCCCAGCTCTTCACAGGGAGGAATTCCTTCCCAAAATCTAATCTAATCACACCACAAGGCTGCAACCCTCAAATTTTCCTCTCCCTGGGCTGCTTTATCTGACATTATCTTATCTTCGCTTTAAACTTCCTTTCGCTTCTCGTGCGCAATAAATTTAGATCCAATTAATGCATAACAAGGAATTAAATAGCAAAGTTCTTGTCTTCTGTTCATTCATCCCCGTGGCTGTAATGAGTGCAATAAAAATTCATGCAAAGGAAGGAGTGGTTTGCTCTGAATAAACTCGGGACAGAACACGGCCCCAGGATTCCTGCATTTCATGTACTTTTAAAACCTGCATTTCATGTACTTTTAAAACCTGCATTTCTAAGCTGGTCCTGCTGCCCCATTGGTGAAGAGCAAGAGCATTAAAAACCTGAATATAAGTGAAGTAATGCAAGACAAGATCTGTCAGCACAGGCTTTAATGTTGCTTAACAAAATATGTTACAGTAAATCTTTATAGACTGTATAAGTACGTCGAGTTCCAACAAAGTAAACCAAAGTAAACATTTCTCTTATGGGAAATTAAATTCCATGTGGTTAGTGCAGAGCCATGATTAATTCAGAGGCAATGAGAATATAGTAAAGTTATTGACTGTGTCTGAGAAACAATTTAATGTCAGGGAGAAAAAAGTTGGGGGGGGGAAAAATAAGAAGTTTAAACACCAGATAGTAGGAGGGGAAAACTACAAGTGGAGTTCCTGATCTTTAATTATAAATGAAAGCATTGATGCTGTAGGTATTAAAGGGGCATCAATTATTGATAACGAGCTCTCTGCAGTGTTGGGGGGAATTCTTTGCACTGAGGATGCCCCTCTGAGGGGGTGTGAGGGGTGTGAGCACACGAGTGTCAGTCCCCTCTCTGCCCTCCCCAGGAAGAGCAGCACTCCCAGGGCTCTTGGACAGCAGCCCCAGCCCCAGTGCTCGGCTTCATGATGTTCCTTTTAACTCTAAATGATTTTTAATATTCCACATATGGTTTCATGGGTTTGAGCCTCCTCACTGGGAATGAGCAGGGCTGTGGTATTATGATGAATAGTGGATGGAGGCCAGGAACACCCACTTGCTTCCCTACATATCAAACATGTGGTGCTCCCATTAAAAATGGGAATCTCCCTGGGGAGCAGGGCTGTCCTATCTAATCCAGTCCTATTCTGTTCCCCCAGCCCGAATTGAGTAGGATGCATTGTTCCCATACATTCTTCTTTTAATTAAATGCAGTAGATATGTCATGTCAATGAAATATTCCAGGTCTGTTTTTACATCTGTAGCCATTTTCTCCTCCTGTACTTCTATTTGCTTTCTTGGAAAGAAACTCTCCATTAAACACAGCCTTGGATTAGTTGATTGGCTGGGGGTGTGTGCTGCCAGAACAGTTCAAATAAAAACCTTAATGTTGCTTTTTATTTATTTTTTATTTTTTTTTAAATTTTTGCCTATGCAAAACTAGACCATAATGTCACAGAGACACTGCTCCTCTGAGGAGCTGGAGGAAACTCAGCCTCCAAATTACCTGTGTTTGTTTTGCCAAGTGGATGGGGTTTGCAGCAATCACAGCGAGCCTTTCCTGCTCTAATCCCTGCAGGAATTAGCACGGTGGACACACCAAACTGGGCTTGTTCTGTGGATTTGCTGGAATAATTTGGGTAACTGATCCAGCAGATACAAAAAAGCACCGTTATTTAAAATAAAAACCCTCTCTGAGTATATGCCAGGCAGATTATCCAGGTTTGGCAACTGATCTCCTTTTAAAAACCCAGTGTTCAATGATTATTTTTAAAATGCTGGATTACAGCTACGAATTCTCTGGAGGTTAAACCAGAGCCTTATTATAAGGGGAACTACAAGTAAACATTATTAATTATAAAAAAAAAAAAATGCTTAAATTAGGGTTTTTTTTCACACCTGCTTCTTTCTTAATTAGCTCATAGTCCACATATTTCAGTCAGTTGAACTCTTTAGTATTTATTCAAGCATACTTGACATTAACATACTGTTTGATGTTTGATATCCTGAGTTTTTAATTTAACCACATGACAACAAATGGTATTTATGAAATATCAGTGAGCTGGAAAAATATCCTGTGTTGCAGGAAAGCTGCTTCCTCTCAGAGCTTTAAGAAGGGTTTAAAAGCACAGGGGGAATTTGTGCTTAGTGCTGATACCCCTGGTTTTTATCCTTAGCAAGATTTCCAGGCTACCAAAAAGGAAGCAGACTTGATCTGGGAGAAGGGGAAGAATCACCAAAATACTTTCAAAATGATGTCATAACTTAGAGGTTTCTTACAAAATGGGAATTTGTTCTGACACAAGAATCACCAGCAAAATATGTCAGCAGCAAAATGTGTCACCAGCACCTACTTGCCTGGGTTTATTCATTTTGTTCCTTTTATTTGGGTTGTGCCTTCCCCACTTTCTGGTCCTTTACAGTGATATTTGCAGTTTTTTGCAGGCAAAAGTGCCAGTTTGTGTCCCAGCAGTGCTGGGAGCTGGCCTGGCTCTGCTGGGTGCTCTTCACCCAGTCCCTGCCAGAGAGAGAACTGGCTTTGAAAGCAAAAATAGAGAATATTCCCTAAATCCCAGGCTGTTTTGGCAGCATTTTACCAGGGATTTTTGTTTGTTTGTTTGTTTGTTTGTTTATGATTTTGGGGTTTGGTTTGGGGTTTTTTGTTTGGTTTGGGGTTTTTTGTTTTTGTTTTTTTTTTTTTTTAATTTTTTNTTTGTGTTTTTTTTTTTTTTTTTTTTTTTAAATTTTTTGTTTTGTCTTATGTTTTTTTGTTGGTTTTTTTTTGGGTTTGGTTTGGGTTTTGTTTGGTTGGTTTTGTGTTTGGTTTGGGTTGGTTTGATTTTGGCTTTTTTTGGGTTTTTAAGTTGTTTTTTTGGGGGGGGTTTTGGAGGTTTGTTTTGTTTTGGCTTTGTTTGTTTATTTGTTTTTTTATTGTTTTGTTTTGTTTTCTGTTTTTTGGGGTTTTTTTTGCTTTTTGGTGGTTGTTTTTTATTTTGGTTGGTTTGGTTTTTGTGGGGGTTTTTTGTGCGTTTTTTTTTTTTTTGTTTTTTTGGTCTTTGTTTCGGGTTTTTTTTGTTTGTTTTGGTTTTTGTTCATTTTTCAAGTAAGCAAACTGAGGTATGGAATTCCCAGCTGTATTTTTCATTGCTGGGGACAAACCCCAATCCCTCAGCTGCTCCTCAGCTGCAGCTCAGCCCCTCTGACTCCACCTGAATAATCCACATTTGTAACTCCTGAGCCCCTGGCCAAGGATGACTGTGCTGAGCACTGGCCAGAGTTAAACTTGCAAAAATAATTGCCAAAATCCTGGTACCTGCTGTGCTGTGCTGGGCTCAGGGCTTCGCTGCAGGGTGGGGGAGATGTGAGTAATTTGTTAAATTTGCTGCAGATTCTCTTGTGCAAGTCTTGTCCTCCTCCCTGACAGCAAAGTTTTCTCATTTTGCTGAATGGCTCCAGAGCTGTGCTGTTAATCAGCTTTTTTTTTGGTTTCTTCACTACAATATTTCAGAGATCCCAAATGAAAAGTTTTGAAATACTAAAACTAGGAAATGTCAAGCTGATTTAAGATTAGAATTTTTCGTGATTTTGAGTCTAAAAACTGAATTCTGTCTCAAAATCAAACTCCTTATTTTAAAAGGTGATAATAAAATATTTTTGCTCTCTTAATGCCTTTGCTCCCTGTGAAAAGTGTAACAAATTGTAAATCTCCTTTTGCCTTTTGCATTGCACACTGAAACCTGAGGTATGATTCTGTATTTGTAAAAATGCTGTTAATCACAATGATGACATTTTTAGCTTTTTTCTCTGTGTGTTTAGAAGATTAAAAGTGCAAAAATATTTGAGGATAAATAAGTATCACTTTTATGATCCTTGCTTCTAGGCCACAATTCCAGTAGGAATATCCTTCTAATGAGGGAAAAAACTGGTATAACACCTTAGCTTCAGGTTATTTTAATTTTTTTAAAAAAGATTTTGATTGTTTTAGCAGACACAAGTTTACACATGATCTCTGTCACCAGTAAATCACTTTATCCCGGTCACTTGGACACTGCCTGGCTGCTGCTCCAGTTTGAGGGCAGGGACTGGCCCTTTCTGTGCCATTTAAGTGCTGGTGATCAATAAAAAGAGGCAATAAAAGAATATTTGTGGTTGCACCCCAAATCTCAATGCCCCACAGCAGAAGATGCTGCTGGGGTGGAGCTGGACCTGGGCTGTGTGACAAATAAAATGTGGAAAGAAATCTGAAACAAGGGGCTTAGAGAAAGAATAGAGGAAATGTTCTAGAAAAGAGGAATGTTCTAGACTGAGGACAATGAGGATAAATGGGGCCAGGGGCAGGATAAACACAGTGGGGAGGAGGCTCAGGTTTAATGCTCACACTGGTTAGAAGGAAACAGGAGAGAGGTGAAGCTTCATTCAGAGTCACTGGAACTCATCCACACAAATCTGCATTGCCTCTGCAATCCTCACTGGGTCTTAATTAACCAGGGGTGGGGATGCACTCAGCTGGAATTGTGACTTGTGAGGGCAAAGCTGTGTCAGAGGGAGCCTTTCACTGACCTTGGCTGCCTCGGGGCTGACCTCGGGGTTGGAAGCTCTGTCAGAGCCTTTGACACACCAATGTGGGGGAATAACTCAGGGTTTGGGGATCTGGGGGTAGGAGAATTGCTGTGGTGAGTTCCCAGGCCAAGCAGAGAGGAGAACAAGTGTTGACCTTGAGGAAGAGGTGGCAGCACTGCCGGAGAGAAGAACAGGAGAGCTCAAACCAGTCCTGGGGTGTTGCTGTGATTCACGAAACCCACACTGCTCTTCACAGCCTCTTTGACTGTCTGGTGCAGAGGCACTCTGAGAAAACAGCTTCTCCAGGGCTCACCCTTACCCCTGGCCTGCCAGGCTGTGTCACTCCCTGGCTGGGAGCTGAAAACTCACTTTATTCTCTCGTAATTCCAGCTCGTCTCTGGCAGGTGGACTTGGCCACACGACTGTTGCCTTTGGGCAAAGCTCGTGGAGGAGCTGAGAGAGGCAGGGTCAGCCCCCAGCACTGCTGGGAAACGAGGAAACAGGACCAGAACTGTGCAAAGCCACGTTGGTTTTAAAATTTACCATCGTTGCTTTGAGCAGAGCAAATGAACACATAAATAAAAGGGAAACGTGGTGAAGTTTGCAACAAATCTTTGTCATAAAAGCTTCCCAAGGAGGCAAAACTGCCTTTGAAAAGCCAAACTTTACCAGCAGTGCTGCTCCTTCAGGGACAGGGAATGTGCTGGGGCACAGGGCACACTCTGGGACTGCAATTTTTATCTGGGTGTGTTTTGAATCTCAGAGGTCTTTCTCTCACAGGGAGGTCAGGGAGAAGCTTAAGGGAGAGAGTGGGATTCTGCCAGCTGCAAAACCAGCAGCTCCCACCAGAGTGAAACACATGGATGAAACATCCTCAGAATTAGCTCCTCTGCTGTCTGAAGAAAAGGAGAAGAAATCTTTGAATAATGGTGGCTCACTGTCCAAAGTTCAGATCTAAGTGGGTTTTTTTATAAAGGAAAGGCCCAAATCTAAGAGGGGATGAAGGTTTTGAAAGCTGCAGGTTGAAATTCTGAATTACACCAGAAGGGAAAGAACAAAAGGACCTAAATCTGCCATTACTCCTTGGGTGGAGGTGTTATTTTGGAGAGGAGGTGAGGCATAGGTGCTGCAAATAGCGATGCCAGGAATATTCATTCAGGATTAAAAGTCCTGAATAAAATTGCTTGTGGAGAGGTCAGCTCCCACAAGAGTGGAAAAGTCTTAGGGAGAGGTTTGTGAGGATGCTTTGAAGTGAAGTCCAAGAAAACCTGTTGGGATTGCTGGAATGAGCTGACCTGGAGGAAGCTGATTTAGAAGAAGACTTGATGATTATGGAGGAAAGGCACCAAACCCAGCAGACATGAAGGGCACACCCAGCCCTTTCCATGGGCAGCTTGAGAGACCTCTCCCCTGTAAGCCTGGCTGGTTTAGGTCTGGTTCTGCCTCTGTTTCTGGCCCTTTCTCTGGCCCACTGTGGTCTCACTGCCTGACACCTGCTCAGGGCGAGTGGCAGCACTGGGACTCTGCTTCCCATTTATAAACAGCATTTCCTTCAGGTGTGAAAAGGGGAGAGACTTTCTGCAAACCCCCCCTGCCCCCCAGAACAGTTCTGTAATTCAGAACCTGGGAAGTTCTTTTACTCTGGCCATTTTTAGTGAGAACTTCAGCTCTGCTGCAGCTCAGCTTTTGGGCTCCACCTGCATGAAACACACCCTTAAATGAGCCACTGAGAGGATGAATTTTCTTTAAAATCCACAATCCTAATGCCAGATTATTCCACATGTCCAGAGCCAGACCTGTGTAAACAAGACACCACAGACTCCCTACTCAATTTTTTTTTTTTATTTTCAACCATTTAAAAAAAAAAAATGTATAAAGAGGCTACTTCAGATTCTGCAGAAGTAATAATAAAACCAGACCTAATGGGTCACCATATGTGGAGAGGAGTTCTCTTGGGTCTTAGGATATACACTTAGAGAGTGAAGTAAAGAAAAGGAAAAAAGCAGTAATATTGGCAACTGTTGTTAGGTAGTATAAACAATAGCCAGCCATTGGCTTGGAGCAGAGGATCAGGTTCCAATAGCACTCAATAGGGAGCCTTCCTTAAAAAATTAGAAGAAGCTGGGTTGGAGCTGGTCCATGCTGGGAATGGCAGAAGAAGCAAAAACAAGAGTAAATGAATGGAAATTAAGCAGCAGGAAATGGGGATTTGGCACAAGGTTGGAATTTGAAACTGCAGAGAGGTGTCAGTGATAAAGGTTGGATAGAGTTTCTGGCCAAAAACAGAAAGAAAGAATGCAGATGTGTTCATTGAATAAAGTACAGATGTAGAAACAGGGAGAGGGGGGCTGATGGGGAGAGAGGAATAAAGAAAAGGAGAGAAAAAAAAAGGAAAAAAACCAATGCTGAAAGTAGGTGCATTCATGTTTAATGCTTTTTTGGAACAATTTTTCTCTGTGAGCCCATGGAGGACCACAGGTCTGGGCTCAGCTCGACCACCACAGTCTGCAGGGAGCAGAGTTTTGCATTTAACTTCTTCTTGCCCCATGTGTGTCTTGGCCCCACAGTCCTTTGGATTGTGCTCTGCTCCACATCGAGGTGTGAGGTGGGACTGGGGCTCTGCTCATTTATCATCTGACAGAATCTCTTCAGGAAGAGGAGCTGATGTCATTGCTGGGTTTGTGTTCTGGACCTCTCATGAGGATGTAAACTCTTCTGTGCAGGTTTTTATTGGTGTTTTCATTTTCTCAGCTGTTCTTGTTCCTTCCTACCCCTCTGCAGTGGAGCATTTGTGCCCAACTCCAGGCACATGGCAGCACAATCACAATTTATCCTGTATTATTTCAGTAAGTCCACCTTGTGGGAATGTTCTTGCTAATTACAAAGTAGGCTGATTAGCTTGAATTCTTGTGGCTATGAGCCCATTTCCCCCTGCAGGCTCAGGGCAGTCCTGTTTCCCCTCCTACACTTCATCTGCTCAGTGATGCTGTTGAGTCCTTTCCCCAAAATCCTTTTATGACCCCTCTGCTGTTCTGATTCCTTGTGTGGAGCTCTGGCTTCCCACTGCCCAGTGATGGGGGAATCCCATTGCTCCTGCTGAACCCCCCAGTAAACCCAAGCTGGGAGCTCTGGGGACACTCAGCCACTTGTCTCCTGTTGATGTGAGCCCATAAAATAAGAAATATGCTCTCAGCAGCCAGCCAAATAACCCTGCTCAGGGCAGGGGCTGGGCTTTGTAAACTTAGCTGGGCTTCAGCTCCTGAACCAAGCTCAGGGAGCTCAGGGAATCACCAGCCCAGAGATCAGGCAGAGTCCTCTTTGCAGTGGAGCTGCCTCGCCCTGGAGATCCTGCAAACATAATTGCTCTTAATTGCCTTGAACTCACACGTTTCCATCTTTATAAATATCAAATCTGTCACAAATGTCGTGGTGGGTTTCTGATTCTCTGCTGACCCCTGTCCTGGGTGTCACCTGCCAAGCAGCAAAGGTGGCATTTTGTGTCTGCTCCACAGTTGAAGTTAATAAATGACCTGCAGGGCTGTGTGAGGCCAGAGCTCCCTGCAAAGAGCAGCCAAAATGAATGGCAGCCTTTGAGTAATGCTGGACCAAATCATTCTGTGGCTTTTGGATTTGTGGTCTTAGACCCTCATCTTGTAATTCAATCTGCCCCAGACCCTGCTGATTTTTTTAAGAGCCTGTCCAGGAAAATTGTTTCCCTGCCCAAGGCAGTTGCAAAAAACCAGCTACTGATGGTTTAGGCCTTGCCATGTGTAAAGGTGAGTTACCCCCTGCAAAGGACTGGTTATTTGACTTTTAAATTCAGTGTGAAGTTCACAAAGAGGATTTCTTGTATTATTGTGGCTCCACACAGGTGAGGGGAAAAAAGAGAAAGAGAGGATCAGTGAAAACAAGACATGGAGAGGTTAAACAGCTGCTTTGACAGAGATGACAGGAAGTTTAATGGAAAATCAGGGATTTAAGAAGAGAACTGCTTATATGGATTGAGATGTGTTCTCTCCCCCTCTACCCTCCTATCTTCAAGAAAGATGCAATTCATCAAAGTTATATTGATTAATAAAAGCAAAGCTGTGAAGAGACATTAAAGCTCCCATTTCAGGGCTAAAGCCAACCCTTTCAGGGCTTTCTGATGAACTTTCTTGCTGAATTTCTTCTGGAATGGTGCCTCAGGTCAGAGGCCGAGTTTGAGGTTAAAGGGCCCAGTTTTGCTGTGAAAGAACATGGAAAAAATGGGATCTGGTGTGATGTGCCAACCCTTGTGTTTCCTGCTCATCTTCTCTGTCACCTCTGGGCAATTTTCTCATTAAACCCCCTGGATCTTGCTGGTGCTCAGTGAAACCAGCCCAACCTTCCTGGATTTTTTTGGACTGACCATTGAATATCTGTGGCTGGATTGTCCTGATGGAAACTGTGGCAGGTGCTGTCAGCCTCAAAGGCTTGGATCAGGGAAGTGAGGCCAAAATATGAATAACTGGGCCAAAATATGAATAACTGGATTGTCTCTGAGCTCTTTCCTAGACCCTTGTGCTTTGTGGTATCAGTTTCTACAAAACATTCCAACAGATATTGTTATCTGAGACTTCTAATTGCCATGATCATGGTAATTAATGAGCCTGGTTTACAGAAAAGAAGACCTTAAGCAATCTAAACCAACAACAATAAATAAAAACTTCCATGTTACTTACAAGAAATTAACTTTTATCTATTAATAAACTCACTGTGGGTTGTTTGCTGTTTTACTTCTAATTTTTGCAGTTTGAGACTTGGCCAGCTGACTCTGGATTTTATTTTTCATTAAGACAGAAAATAAATTATATTTTGGCATCTAAGCATCATTTGATATTTAGCTCAAGTATAAAATGTCTCCACTCCAGAAAGTCTTTATTGTCTTTTGAGCTCTAGAAGGAATTTGTAGCTTTTTCACAGCTGTTGTTTTGCTCTTAACCATGAGTAGTGGTTGCACAACATTTCCTTTATGTTTCAAGGTATTGTTGAAAACAAAAAATAAAGCTGCAAAATGAAATGTGTTTTTAAGGGACACAGAATTTAAAGGAGTGTTATTCCAGTTTTTTAAGCAGCAGCATCTGGCCACCTTCTTTATTCTATTTCTCCCTTTCTGCTTCACATCTCATCCCCTCTCCCCCACCCTTCCCTTTTTAGAATCTTTTAAGTGTAGATGCTACTTACATGGCTAAACAGCTGTAAAGCTACCAGTGCAAACCCCTGGCAATGCTGAACAGATGTGCAGGAGTGGGATGCACATCTGGGCAGGGCTGGCTCCACGTGGCTGCCTGGACCCTGCACCTTCCCCTCACTGGGAGGGCAGAAGGAGGAGGGCTCTGCCCCAAGGTTTTGCTCCTTTTGCTGAAGCTCCTCACTGGGTAGACTGGGAAGGGAATCCCCATGGAATCATGGAATGGTTTGGGTTGGAAGGGACCTCAAAGCCCACCCAGTGCCACCAGGCAGGGGCACCTCCCACTGCCCCAGGGTGCTCCAAGCCCTGTCCAGCCTGGCCTTGGGCACTTCATGTGCTATGGGTGTGATCCTGGTCCTGGGTTAAAGTCTGGACCAGATGAAAATAACACAGGAGAAATCTTAGAGGGTTAGGAATGACTTTCTTCTGGAATGGGGCCTCAGGTCAGAGGCCAAGTTTGAGGTTAAAGGGCCCAGTGTTGCTGTGAAAGAACATGGAGCAAGGTGGGATCTGTGTGAACAGGCAGAGGTGCCAGAAGATGTAAAATTAATGCTTAAACCCCCTCAATCCTTGAGGCTGGGGTTGATGAGATGATCTTGAAGTACAGAAATATCATTGAGAAAAAAAGGCAAGGAAAAAGCTCAACGAAGCAAGAGACAAAAAGAAACGAGAGGGAGTAGAGGGCTGATGTTTGGTGGCTGTTGATCAAATGCTTGGAAAAGCTGCATCTGAAGACACATTGCTGCTGCTGGGAACATAGAACCACACTAAAAATGACCTGTAGGTTTCAGTGTTTGGCACATGCCACCCCAAAAGGGTTTTCCAGGAGAGCCCCAGGCCCCTTGAAGTGGTGGGGGTGAGGAGCAGCCAGGCAGGCAAGAGCTGGCACGTGAGGGCAAGAACAATCCCTCAGGAGAGCACCAAACCCCTCCCAGCTCCACCAAAATTCACCCCATGGATACCAAAGTTAATGCTGGGCAGACAGGAAGCTGCTTTTCCCTTCCTTCCCATCCCCAGGGAACGTGGTGGGATTGTTGGGGGTGTCCTGAGCAGGACTTTGATGATCCTTCCAGCTCAGGATATTTGATGATTCCAGGATTCCACCCAGCCTTTCCACCCCTGTGTGCTGTGTCCACACCCTGTGTGGAGCACAGGAGAGCAGGTCAAAGGAAGGGGGTGGAGAGTGGAGAAAAGCAGAAATTTATTGAAAAGAAAAATAAAAGGAAAGGGCAATAGTCTTTGCAGATAGAACAGGCTTGGAAAACTCCACCTTCTGACTCATGCTGGCAGGGAGCTGCTGTGGGATGGGGCTGCTCTTGGATGTGGATCTCTTCTGGGAATCCCCTCCTGGTGCCCATGGCTCTCTTGTGCCTTTCTGTGCCCACTGTGAAGAGGTTGGGTTTTGTTCCCCTCTAAAAGCCCTGCTCCAGTGAATTCCTGACTCATTCCCTTTGCACAGACTGAATCCCACACCAAAGATGAGTCAGACACCTCTTCCTAATCACCCACTTCTCAATAAAAACCCCTTTGCTGCCAAGCAGTGATTTGTCAAGGATCAGCCTGTTAATCTATCTGAGAGTGCTGGATGGGATCTGCATCAGTGGCTGAAAGGTTTTATCATCCCCTGGAATCAGAAATGTTTCCACAGCTCAGACCTTGCTCTGTTATCCGGGACATGTGCAACTCTGACTGGGACAAAATCTCAGTTTTAAAACTCCAGATCTTTGCAACATGCCTAAAATGATCTCACTGGGTTTGGGCAGCTGGCAGTGTGAGCTGTCTGAGCTGTCTGTGTGTGGTGGGACTCCCATTTGAGCCTGAATCACTCACAGGTTTGGTGGGTACCCCCTTTCTGGGGACATCCCACTTCCCTGATTTAAACCTGTCTGTGAGTTCCTACAGGATAGAAGGGATTATTACACCTCTAATTAAAGTTCTGGGCAGTTTAACTTTATTAACAATGGAGGAAGGTCAAAATTCCCAACCTCTGCTTTAAGGTAGATGTAAAATCCTTTAACTCCTATAATTTGAGTAAGAAGGGGGATGACTGGAGAGGGAAGATGGTGCATTTCCACACTCAGAAATAGGACCAGATTTGCAAATAGGGTTGAGAGGACTTCCTGACCTGCGGGGGTGGCTAATGGGGCTGTTTTTGTGTCGAAACTATGTGGAAGCTGCAGCTGTGAATAAGGATGTTTCTGAGCCACAAGGTTTGGATTCAGTTCCAGATTCACAGGCATGGGCGTTGGGATGTGAGATTGGAGTCTGAGCTACTCCTTGGGCTGGATCCAGGGCAGATTCTTGTGTTTTTCTTGTCGAGCTTGTTTTGTTCCTTCAGTTGGCAGCCTGAGCTGGTGGAGGTTCACAGCCCTTGGGTTGTCAGGGAGGGCAGAACTGTGCTGGGGCAAAGGAATCACAAATGTCTGGATCCAGCAGAAGTGTGGAGAGCTCAGGTGCCTGGTGGGATATTTGCAGGCTGGATTTGCTTTGGCTGGGTGTGGGGCTTGCATTAAAATCAGAATAATTGCTCGGTGCCTTGTGGTCCTTGCACCTTCCCCAGGTTTTGGATTGCAGTGAGCAAATTGCAATTCCTGCTGCAGGGGAGCTCTGAGGCTGCAGTTCTGGGCAAGCCATTGCTGTCCCAAGCAGATCCCTGGGAAGGAGCCTGCCTGCAGCAGGAAGGTGGGATTTGGTTCTTCCCCCAAACTGCAGCTCCATCACATCCCCCTGATTTCAGCAGTTTGGCCAAATGTTTAATTACTGCAATTACAAAAGGGCAGCGTGCTGCCTGTCAATCATCCTGCATGGCAAATGTTTGCACATAACCAAGATTGAGAAGAAAACAAATATACAGGATGTGCATATGTTCTAATTTCAATGTGAAATACTAATCTTGGAGCCTGCTAATGTGCAGCAGGACTGGAGCAACACTTACAGAGAATCCTCCTGGACTGGCTGAGAGCTCTGAGCTGGGATGAGCATCCTTTTGTTAGGAATGTTAAACATGAGTTCTGTGAGTTTTTTGAAGAAAAAAACCCTCCCTTCTCCAAGTATTTTGACACTTCTGTGAATGTATCTCTAGATTTTGCATCCATGTGATTTAATTCACCAGAGTAGTAACTGGAAAAAAATATTTATTTCTTTCCTCTTGGAATTCTACTGAGTAAATATCCATAGGATCCTACATGCTAAATTATGATAGAACCATATGGTTTATTCCCAACTGAATATAGGACTTCAGAAAAGGAGGATGGTGGCATAAATTTTTTTTTCAGTACAACCATCATTGTCTATTTACATCAGTTTCACAAGTATATATTAGGGAAATGAAGCTGTTAAAATATTCCATTTTCTGGTTGTTTTTTTTCTGAAGGGCCACTGTGGGATGGTGGGAGTCGATTTTGATTTTAAGAGAGATGTTTCTGACAGTGGAGCCTGTGAACAAATACGGAAGAAAAATCTAGAAATGTGTGACTTCTTTTTTTTTTGTTGTTGGCTGATATTTGATTCTCTGTCGTGTATAATTTCTTTTAATCAAGAGACTTCTTTCTGTGCAGCTGCTGAAAAATCATCTCTGTACGGTGACACATTTGCACTCCCACTCCTGTGGCTTTTTCATCTATTAAAATCTATGATGTCATTCGGGCTTCCTTCCTAATTTTCATTTCTTTCAGGTATTTATTTGGTTCTTTTTAGCTGAAGCTCACCAAGGTACATCTGTATCTGTAAAATCCTGCACAAGGTTAAGATATCTCGGTGTATTTTAAGCCAGGCAGAGTTTTTAACAGCCTTGTAGCTAAACTGATTTATTTTTTTTCTTTCTCCTTGATTTCTTTTGACTCTTGGGGGGGCAGGGGAATAAGCAGAGAGGAAAGCAAAAAAAAAAAAAATAACATTAACACAAAGGAGCACTTCTTATTAAGAGTAGGTGGGTAAAAGCATTGGAAAAATAATACCTCAAGATGCATTGAAACATTTTAGGGAATTAGGGAATTCTGATCTCCTGCAAAAGAAAAAAAAAAAAAAACTGAGAGGAGGGGAGGGGGGAGAAAATTAATATTAAAGACAAGCTGTGAGTTTCCATCTGGCCTTGCCGCTTTCGACTAACGCTTCCATGACGGAATTCATCTGTCCATCAACTGTCAAAAATTCTCCTGTCAGGAAATCCCTGGGCACTCTCCCTCCAGCCCACCCCACTTAAAAATATTCCAAGGCACAGAGCCCTCCGAATTCCGAGTGCCCCCCTGGCCCCCTCCCTTCCCTGCTCCGCTCCGGCTGCTCCCAAAGTTGTAGGGCTCGGTTGTTTGGTTGTTTATTTATTGATTTATTGATTTATTTACTTCCACCCTGCTTTGGAATTGGGTTTTTTTTTGGGGTGGGGAGAGAATGGGGGAGCCCTCAATCATCTGGAGGTTAAATTCCCAGCCAGCTCCTGCTCAGCCTCGCTGTGTCAGGCTGACAGCAGACAGCCCACATCTGTTTTAGAGCACTGAGTGGTTGTGAAGTGTGAACTCCCCACTGTTTAATGTAACTACATGACTATTTAATGTACACAGTGGTGGAGCAGCCCCCAATGCCAAACTGTTGTGACATGCCTGAAGGACACATATAAACATAATATACAGAGGTTTATTGTGACAAAGTGCATCTCTAGCACAGCCAGAGAGGGATCACTTTGCTCCTGAGTGCAGTCAAAAGGGAGCAGAATATGATTTACCACGGGGTTTTTTGGGGTTTTTCATTGCAATCATACGTGAAACTCATGTTCCTGAAATTCTATTGAAATTCTCCGAAGGAAAACAAGATTTTTTTCAGCTGAGGGTTCGTCCAAATTCGTGTGTTCTGTGCTGTTATTGATGGTGGGAATAGGAAGGAAGGAGGCAGGAAGGGAATTTAGGCAGCTCCTGTAAAGCTCCATCAGTTTACATGGCCCAAAAATCCTATTTCATAGTCATGATTAAAGGGCTTACAACCCCCCAAAATTTGTGGCTACTCTAATCTTAACTGGAGTATCGATTTTTTTATTATATTCCATTTTTTTCACTGCAAACTCAACTGCCTTTGAAACAGCTGCCTCTTGTAGGGTGGGGAGAGAAGTGGGAGAAACACAAAATCTTTAAAACTACATTTTATTTCACTGTTTTCCCTTCAAAAAAGTGTTGGTTACTTGTGGCTTCTGACACCTCATTAATCAAGTGATCAGAATTCAGTATTTTACAGCAGCAAACCCAATTAACCTTTGCTAGCTACATAGCAGCCAAAAATAATTTCTAATTGTCTAAAGGGGGAAAAAAACCCTCCACCCCAAACACTGCACACATAAAGATTTAAAAAAACATATAAAGATTTTTTTAAAAAAGTGAGATTTCTCTTTTGTTCTTCAAGCATTAAATCAGAGAGGATCCCCACTTAGGGGTTGCTTTTCACTCCTGCACTCCTTCAATATACTCAATTTTTAGTTCTGGGCTGTATTTATTATTTGCAGGCAGTTTTAGAGGCAATCAGAACTAAGCACTCTTTAGATTTTGTGTGGAGATTATCTTAAAATGTCTTTTAAATATTTAATTGAGGGGAAGGATACTGCAATAACGAGTTTTTTTAAAGGGGAAAAGTTATCCAAATTGTTCTTATTTTCTTGTTATTATTTTTCCAGAGTAGGGATAAAGGCTTGGTCAAAATTCCATTATGGATCTTCAGATATTCCAAATTAACCAGTTTGGACCCCCAATATGCAACCTGCTTGTTGTACCACACAACCATCTCCTGCTTTCTTACTTCTCTATTATTTTTATGCTTTTACATTATTATTTATTTCTCTATTTTTTAGTCATTTAAGCCATCAGGAGACCTGAAAGTCATGTTGAGGTTCAAACCTTGTATGAGCTTATTAGTGAGAGTATTTTTGCAAGCTTTTAGTTAAAGTTGTGATGAAATTTGCAGTCAAAATAGAGCTTAGCTTGTAAATATTTTCATTTATTCCTGACATTTTGTATGATTTTTTTAAGAGAATGGTAACATTTCTTTTTTTTATATATATATACATTTGTTCCAACCCAAAATTTGATTTGGGCATTTGAATCAAATTTCCAAAAGTGTGACTTCTCTTTAAGAAGCATTTCCCATTCTAGGTATTTTCCCTGTGAGTTAAATTTCATCAACCACGTTTTTTATTACAAGCAGGGCATCTCCATCCTCAGTTTGGCCACAAAATACATCACCAAACTGGACACAAAGTGCATCACCAAATTGACAACAAAGTGCATCACCAAATTGGGCACAAAGGACATCCCAAATTGGGCACAAAGTGCATCCCAAACTGGACACAAAGTGCATCACCAAATTGGGCACAAAATGCATCCCAAATTGGGCACAAAGTGCATCCCAGATTTGGCACCAAATGCATCCCAAACTGGACACCAAACGCATCCCAAATCTGGCACCAAACGCATCCCAAATNACTGGACACCAAACGCATCCCAAATCTGG
>VZRX01007669.1:0-30501 GCA_013398075.1 Notiomystis cincta
AGGCCCAAGCCAAGCCAGGCCCCACACTGGTCCGAGGCAGAATCCCACCCAGGCGTCCCGGAGATGGTGAGCTGGTCTCGGATGAAGGAAACAAGCCAAAAACCCTCCAAGAAGGAGCAGAAGCTGCCGAGGCAGATCTCCATCCCTCTCCAGCTGACAGCTGAAAGGAAAGGTTGAGAGCAACCTCCCCTCCTCCACTACAGCAGAGGGAAAAAAGGCTCCAGCCGGGCAAAAATATGCAAACATTCTGGCCGCAAGGCCAAGCGAGCCGCCCCGAAGAGTCCTCCCAGCTGCAGTCCAAAGGCACATAAATACTTCCAGCAGGCGATGGGGAATACAAGATTGTCACAGAATCATCCCATGACAGGGAGACATATGACTAAATGGTCTAATTTTGCATAGCACAGAAATATTGATGAGCAAGAGGCTTATCAACACACAATAAAACCACAGATGATTTATGCCTCCTCACTGACCTGGCGTGGTAAAACAGTGACTTCTCTATGCATTGTGCGACTTTAGATACAACAACAGGTAATAAATTGGTAAAAAACCATGGCTGTGTTCAAAGTTTGATCCTAAAAACATTTTTGCTGCATGGATTAGTTGGAGATTGCACTGCAAAGAACTTTCTGAAGAGACATCTTTAATTTTCTCTGTTGCTTTAGTCATTGTTAGTAAACACCCTGCTTAATTATGAATGCTGTGAATGTTTCAAGATGCCTTAAAGGAAGAAATGCTCTGTGGGATCTATGCAAGGCTTTTGCCAGGCTTCTCTAGGTAAGAGTGGAGTTTCACCCATCTATTCCAAAACAGGTAGCTGCCATCCTTGTGCACTGAAAATGCCTAAAATCTATCCATTGTCAGTGGAGGGCTCTGGATGCAGACATACCTGGGGAAGTTGTCTGTGGGGTGTCTGCTGTGAGGGATGATAGTCCCTTCCCATATTTAACTGGGATCTGCTTGGTGTGGGAATTGATTTTACCACATCCTTTAATGGCAGTTCAGTCTAGCTTGTGATCAGAGCTGAAATTAGAGCCATATTGTGGCATTTGAAAAGGCTATAGCGAAAACTCTTTAAATGGTCCTGGGTCCCTGAGAAAGGACAGAGTTGGTGTTGGTGCAGATGCAGCACTTTAGGGAGCTCGGATGTTTCTAAATAGGCTTCTGCCCTCTTTTTTCCCCTTTTACAAATGGTATTTGATCCCAATTACGTGGAGACAGCTGGGAAAACACAGTTGAAGGAGAGCTATAAAGATGTCTTTCCTAGAGCCCTATTGTAGGAACACACCTGTTCAGGACAGAAGTTCAGAGAAACTCACTTTGCTGAAGAGGCTCATCTAGATGGGCATGAAGACAGGCCAATGGCTGCTGGGGGAAGGGTTGTCTTTGAGAGAGTTCTGCTGTGTAGGGCTGTGGTTCAAGGACTGTGTTAATCCACACAACATCTCTGAAGAGAGTAGGGTCAGTGTTTCCGTCTTGTTCTTATGCATTTCATAGATTTTTTTATTGTGAGGATACAAATTTGGAGGCTGCTGTGTGTCACGTCCCTCATCCACCCTCTACCCTCCACAAAAGCAGAGATGTTACTATTTTTCACTAAGAGTGAGAACTACTTTTTTCTACAGGATTTGAAATAAATGTTTATTTCTGCTGGTTTTGAACTCTCTCTGGCTAGTTTTTTTCCATGCATCTGTTGTTATGGTTGTATACAGAAATAATTGAGAATTTTGTCTGCCTCATGCTCTTGTCTTTTATTCATGTCATTAATAATAGCACAGGTTCTGATTACAGTGCCTCAGCATTTAGAGTCAGCCATGTCAGACTATGTGCACATTTTGTTCCTTAAAAGAAAAAATATTTTTCTTTGTCTAAATTAATTGAGTCAAATGAAAAAAATATTATCTTACAGACATCAGTGCTTCTGCCTTCCTCTCATTCTCCTCTCCCTCTGATTCCTGGAGCCTTTGCATTAGGCCATTATAGGGAACCTGACTTACTGAAAAAAAAGGTATTTTTCCATTCTCATAACTTACAGTCACAAACTTTCTGGATTTGATCATCAGTAGTTTTGAAGCCAGTTCCAAGAAGAGCAGTTCCCAGATTCACACAATTGTGTTTGGTTTGGTTTGTTTTCTTTATTTCATGATGATGTATTTATCAAAGCAAGGTTTGTTTTCACCCCGGAGTACAGTCATGCTCCCACTTGAGGGCTGCCAGGATCAGCAGTGATCCTTGTAGAAGTGACCCAGCTGCACAGGGAGCCCATTGACCAGCTAAGAGGAAAAGAGGCTTCAGGAATAAAGATGAATCAGAGAAGGATGTCTTCATCATCTGATTGGGGTCACCAATTGCATTGGCCCACGGATGATTTGCACCAGTTGATGTTAACCATGGTGAAACAAAACCCTCCTACTTGCCTTGTTCTCTCCGGCATCCTCACACTCCCCAAGTCTTTGTGCCTTCATTTGACATAGGATATCCACAAAATGGGATGAGTCTGAGATTCATTATGCTCAAGGATCTGTCATGTTATGGCTTGATAAAGAGGTGTGATTTTAAGCAGAAGGTGCAAGGATGTTCCCAGCAGAGTGTGTCCCAAAGACCAGAAACCTGGGACAAATGAAGGTGGAGTGGGCAGAAATTCACTGAGATGCTCTGCCAGGGCTGTAGGCCAGAGCAGCTCCTTTGGCACCTCTCAGCCACAGCCAGGCTTGGCTTGCACAAGACTAGAGGGTCTCATCCATTTCCCTCTCCACTGCCCTTGGCCACTCCTTGTGCTTGGAAGGCACACAGGAACACCGAGCCTGCGCAAAATGACAGAGGTTTGGCACCGCTCACCAGCCTGGGACAGCATGTTAACAAACCCAGACACATTAAAGGAAGGGCTCAACATTTTCCTGGGGAGCACTGAAATTTAAACAATTGCTTTCAGGTAGCCCTTTTCAGAGAGCCCAGCTGGGAAGACCACCTGCCTTCCCTGGGCCATTGTGATAAGATGGCAAACTATCTTGGAGCGCCTCCCCGCCGCAGGCGGCTGCTCAGCTGGGTCCTCCACAAAGCTTTTGATGTGTTGGGGAATCAAAGGGAGAGACACAAAGAATAGGCAGAAGTCATACATATGAATGGGCACATACATAGACAGTAACCTTTCCTCTTCTGATTACCCTGGCAATAAATGCTTGTGACATCAATACTTTATGATTACGAACCCGTGCTGTTACCAAGCTGCTTTGGAATTGCAGGTGGGGAAAGAGGAATTAATCACCTTAGTGTCAGATAGTTTAAGTGAAAGCTCAACTTCTATAAAGTCACAGAAGTTGGAGTGAACACACCATACCGAGAAGCCATTAGTTCTGCAGGAAGTTTCACATAATACATGAATTTTTTATGTGGCTGCTCTTGGTTGCATGTTCTGCATCATGTAAAATAGCACCACAAAGCACTTATGTGTGTTTATTTATGTGTATGTGTGTCTGTGTATGCATATATTTGTGTGTCAGATACATGTTTCATATGCATTTTACATGTTGTATATAAATATATATATATAAAATATGCACCCATTAGATATATTTATTTATATATGCACATGTACAGAATGCAAAAGTGCTAGGTTGAAGTGCTAGGGTGGTTTAACACTCCCAGCTATTTTTAGCTGAGTAAATAAGAGCAGGAAACATTTCTAGCATCTGAGTTCTTGCCAGCTGTTAAGATCTAGCCAAGAGCAAGAGGTGTGTGGAAGTTTTGAAAATAGATTAATTAACATCATATTTTTACTCCTGCATTATGACTGATTTGGTTGACTTTTCTGCTTTTCTACATTTTATGCCTTACAGTAAGATTTGTCTTCCAAAGCCTGGTGTATTTTCTGCAGCTCTGACTGTGGTGTTGAAGATGCAGTTCAGTGGATGCAGGTGCAGATGGTGCCACAAGGACCGACAGAGGGATGGAGACATCGCTGTCAAGGAGAAGAAGGGCACTTTAAGGGTAGATTATGCTTGTTCTCTAGAATTTATGCTAGAAGATGGGGAAATAATTACCAGGAAAGAAACATGGGTTTAAGATGGCCAGGGATAAATTTTGGCCTGAAAAAGTATAAAGGAGTACACTAAAATATTCATCTGTTTTAACACACAACTTTTTAGGTTATGAAGCCCACCTAGCCATGTGCAACATCTACCAGGGCTGCACAGTCCCTTCCCAAACTGCATTCACAGCTACCCAATGCAGTATAAATGACAGGGATTTAGCATATAAAGGTTAAAAAGCTGAGAGGGACATGGCTTCATATAGAAAGCATGATGAAATCAAACCACAGAGCTTGGGACTCTGCGGGCTCTCCTAGGAATGGAAAATATCATCAGCTCCTGAGACCATTTAGTTTGATTGGCTGCCCTGATGTAGAATCATACAATGGTTTAGATTGAAAAGGACTTAAACATGATCTAGTTCCAACCCCTCCATCAGAGACAGGAACACCTTCCACTAGACCAGGTTGCTAAGGGCCCCATCCAGCCTAGCCTTGAACACTTTCAGGGATGGGGCATCCACAACTTCTCTGGGAAGAGTGAATTTTCTTTAATCTTCCAAAGAAGGTACTGCCTTTTAAAATGATATGGTACATAATTTCTCTGAAGCTGGAGAATCTCTGCAAGGGAATATGTTAGGTTTTAAAATAGGGCATTTGATCAGTTTGAAAAGAATCAAAACCAAACATCAGATGACCATCACAAAATCTAATAAAAGTCCTTAGAAGGGCAGGGTGCCTGAAGATTTTATCATTGAGCATGAAACATTGCTGGTCTTTTTTACAGCAGATCCCAGGCCAATTAGGCACTGCTATTAGTTTGAGCTAGGGGGGCTCTAAAAATCTTCCCCTGTATCAGCTGCTGGGAGAGCACAGGGTCCTTTTCTCAGTTTGGGGCAGCAGTCTCTAAGGCTGGCCCCTGTCCCACAAATGGTCATCAGAGAAGCCCCTGAGCCGTGGGAAGCCCTGGCTGGGACAGACAGGATCTGCCAGTGGAGGCAGCAGCTCAGGAGCACAGGGCTGCCCCAGGACCAGGCACACTGGGGAGGGATTCACTACGGGCCCAGGCTGCCTGAGGGTGGGCACCTTCCCACTGAGGGGGAAAGAGGCCTCTGGCACTTGGGCTCTCTGCCAAACAGTGCAATGCTCCAAGAGTCCAGCCAAAGGGTTTGGAGGAGGGGGAAGCTCTGGGATTGTTGTTAGATATTGCACAAAACTATAAATACTACGTTTAAAATAAACATCATTATCATCTGCAATAAAGAAGCAATTGGGAGAGTCGCTGAGCTGCATTTACAAAAAAACCCTGACCTTTAAAAATACTCATTAATAACATGATTTATTCCGATATTTATATAAAGCAGTTAACAGAATAGCTCTTGAATAATGTGCTGTAAAGAAGCAGATACAGAAAAAGATTTGGAGGGCCAAAGACTCAAGACACATCGTATTGTGCTGTATTACATTTAAATTATCTTAACCCTGGGAGAGGAAAGAGAGCAAGAACTCAAAGCAATAGCAATAAAATATTAAAGATTTGAGAGACAGTGTTGTAGGCAGTAGTCATTGCTACCAAAAGATAGACAGTGAGCTCTGGAAAAAAAAAAATCCATTTGTCTGTGATGAAATGCCCAGTAATTGTCTGTCAGTTTTAGCTGAGGAAATTAGCAAATGACTCACGGGCTGTGAGCGGTGGGGAGCAGGGGGAGCCTCATCCATCATCTCCAGAGCAGCCTTCACTTTCATACACTCTGCTGTTGTTTAACTGAAGGACCGTGTGAAGTGAAATGCGAAAGGTCATAAATAAAATGTTTCAGGAAGGTAGAGGTTTAACCCAAGCAGTTGCAGCCGAGTGATGCTAATGATTTGAGGGATTTTTATTATGGCTGATGTTTAGAAAAGATTTCCTGAAAGCCTGGTCCCTGCCACAGGGCTAGAGAAGTTTGGCAGGCTGGGAGATGCAGCCAGCCAAGCAGAAGGAGCCAGTGCAGACAAGCATTAAACAGGACTGAACTCCAGGGAGTTCAGGGGGTTGTCTCTCCTTCCAGAGCAAAGAGAATTAGGTACATAATTAATGGAGATGGCACTATAATCTTAGCTGGGAATTTCCTTGCATTTTAGGTGAAAAACTGAGGCCTGAACAGCCCAGCCAAATGCTTCTTACTTAGAAATATGTGATGGGGTGGGATGTGTCAGCTGGATTTTGGAAGAGAAGTGACCCATAGCTTTTGTTAAGATGCAAACCTCAAATCCTACCCAGGCTAGAGTGGGGAATATCCTGGACTAGGAGAGGGCAGAGAGGGATGAATGATACCTCAAATAAAAAAAAAATATTAGCTAGAGGGAGTGAAAAAAATGTTAGCTCGTACTAGACTATAACAAGCCTGATAAAACCTCCCTTCATAAAAGCAGTGCTGTTCTGTTGCAGCTCCATTGACAAAATAGAGTGTAGGTGGACTGGTGAATCAAACCTTGTGTTTATTTGTAAAAACAAACAAATGATAAAATATTTTCCCTGGCAAAGTAACTACTGCAGACTCTGAAACTGTGACCATCTCTGTTTATAGGAAATGTATCAGCTAGATGAAGCAAGGGCCCTCTTGAACCCTCATACCCTGTAAATGCAGAACAGAAACAGCCAAAATAACCCTTATTCACTTTCTCATAAAATAACAAGCTGGTATGAAATTAATGGCATCATTTGCTGCCAAAGAAATTTCCAAGCATAAATAGACAGGGAGTCAGGTAAATGTAGTCTCAGACAACATGGCAGAAAATTCTGTATTGAATGGTACAGTAGTTTAGCAATGTGAAAACTGCTGTTGCAAAGAACAGTTTCTCAACTAATTCCCCTCAAGAAAAAGAGCCCAGAATATACTTCAAATTATCACCTTTCCTTACAAACCAGCAGCAATTATTCTGTTTCACACCAAGGCTGATACACCTGTAGAGGGGATAAAAAAACCCCACCAAACCTCCGTCAAAAAATGTGCCAGAGAGAACTCCTTTGATACCACACTGTTTTGCTTTTTTCTGCTGCAAAGGATGTAAATGTTATGTTGTCTCCTGAAGTGACTGCTAAATTAACAGGAAAATGTCTTGATGCCTGTGCATCAGCTTTCTAAATAACCTAAATCCACCTTTTTTATATTTTATCTTTTCTGTTTCTTATTTATACTCTTAAACTAAGATCTGACCTCTGAGTAAGTTTATAGATCTCTAGTAGGGAAAGGAAAGTGATTATGGGAAAACCAGTACTTCCTATTTCTCACAGATGATACCCTTCCTGCCCTTTTCACACAAACTGTTTTTACAGTAGATCACATTAAAGTCCCCCAAATCAGAGGTAAAGGTGAAGGTACATTAGTATGAGAGCTAACAGTAGAAGCTCAAATGCTGCATGAATCCTATCGATCCAGAATATCTATAATGTGCTTTCTCAGCTCTCTGCCCAGAGCACAATCCACAGCTATTTCACAAAACCTCATTGATTTTCCTCTGTTCTCAGCCCTCCTCAAAGGCAGAAGAGAAAGCCAAGCACCGAGTGGATGGTGGGAGGTCAGGTCAGCCTGCTGCAGAGGAAGTTGCTGAGATTCCCTTCATTGCTCCATTCCCTTCATTGCATCCTGCTGCCCTGAAGATGTCCTCCTTTGCTGGAAGAAGACTTTTAGCCAAGGCAGTGTTTAATGCCCAGGTGAGAAGTCTGGGATCCATTTGGCATGGAGAACAGTAGGAGGTCAGTTCATGGTACGAGGCTGGTTAATCCAGTCCTGGGAGGAACAGGTCTCTCCTGGTGAGGCCAGGCCCACTATCCTTGCTGGAACTGTGCACAAGCTGCCGAGGCTGAGCTGGGCTCCCCCACCTTCTGGGACAAATACCGTGGCCAGCTGCTCTCAGATATGGTTGTGGTGGCTGAATCAGGTGAAACCAGAGCAAATAGTAAGTGGCAGCAAGACATGGGAGCAGTCAATCATGCCAGTGTGGATGCCACCCAGCAGTGATTTGCATTATTCACAGACCTCTTGTGTCCTGGATCCTCAGCCTGCAACCAACCAGTGCCACTGAACTGTAGAATCATTTAATTTGGAGGAGACCTTTAAGCTCATCAAGTCCAACCATTAACCCAGCAGTGCCAAGTCCACCACTACACTGTGTCCCTAAGCACCACACCCACAGGTCTGTAAAACAGTTCCAGGGTTGGTGAGTCAATATTGACACAATGTCCCTTCCCTGTATCCCAGGGCTGCATCATTCCCTTCCAGCCCAAGCACCAGTCTGACTTGCCACAGCTCTCATGGCTGTCATTCTCTTTGGCCACCTTCAAAAACCTCATCTCACGCCCTTTGCAGTGGTTCCTCAGATGTTGCCCAGAGATGAGAAATGAGGGGAAAAGCCATGGAATAGGTGTAGGTCAAAAAGGTGAGGCAAAGTAGAAGGTGGCAGTACAACTCTCTTCAGAGGGGCTGGAAACATAGGACATAATTCTGCCAGCCTAAATTAAGGAACCTGAGCAACACCTACTCTAAGGGCAAGCTCGCTCTTAGATAGCTGCAAGCCCCAAGACATGCATTGCTTAGCCCAACTCAACTGTCATTCCTGCCAGCTGGAAGGAGGTGCTTGGAAATAACTAAACACAAAGTGATAATCAAGTATGAAAAATGCTCAGGAGACTCTGGGAGGAGTATGGAATCCACACCTGACCCCGTGGTGAGGGTGAAGGAGTGAGTCAGGTGGCAGGAGAGGTATGGGCTCTTTCTTTCCAGGCCCTTCTGACTCAGGATCAGCCTGCTGCTGCCCAGGGACCATCCTTTAAAGGTATTGCCTTTGAGCATCACTCTTCTCTGAGTGAAACAAGTCATAGAGTTTCTCTAACCCTGCCAGAAATTCAAAGCAGGGACTGTAAGTCAACAAAATGCTAATTCCCCAACGGTTAATTAAACTGAGCGGGACTTGGAGATGAAATGCAACAGCTGACTGCTGCAATTAACTCTGGCATCATGGTTAGCATTAGGTGGCATTCCAGTGAAGGGGAGCTCCTCAGATGAGTTATTTTGGCATTTACTCCCTTGAGGCAGGGGCTCCTGTATACCTCAGTCATTTTGTTCTTGTCTGCCTTCAGGAGATGGAAATTAGTGACACCAATTCAGTCAACTGAGGAAAAAAGAAGTGTTGCTTCTCTTCACCCTCTCAGAACAGGCACTCATAAACACTGAGTTATAAAGTAGGAGGCTCCATTTAACCTCCAGTTTTCTAACCAAAATGCAACAGGTAAATCCTGTATTTTACTGCCTGACCAACAAAAATGCAACAGGTAAATCCTGTGTTTTACTGCCTGACCTTCCAGGTGAAGCTGGAGAGAGCAGACTGAAGAAGAGTTTTGTGGGCTTGAGGACAAAAGAGGGCTTTGCAGACAGCAACAGGGAACACAGAGGAGGGTGGGGGTTTTACCCTTAAGATATTGACATTTAGTCCCAACATGGGCATTCCATGTTGTCTTCCACAGCAAAGAGATGGAGGATGTAACTTCCCAAGCTTTGAGCTGCCTTTTGGGAGCCTGTTGAGAGCAGATGAATAGTTATTGTCCCCAGGAGGTACCTGCCACATAATAGCATCCAAAAAAATCTTCCACTTACTGCTTTTTTAATATAAATTTGAAATACAAAAATAAAATTGTTACAGAAATATGCAGAACAGTTACATAACAGCTGCATGCAATTACTACATCAGATGATGTGACACATCTAAACAAAGAAGAAATATGATTTTACAGGAATAACAAGGAGGGAAAAAAGGAGATTTTTTTCTCCTAAAATACAAAATTTAAACTCATGGGTCCAAAACACACCCCTCTCCCCCTTCTTTTTTTTTGTTGTTGTTGTTGTTGTTGTTGTTGTTTTTGTTTTTGTTAGGCTTTCCTTTTGAAATACAAGCAATAGTTGTTCTTTCAATTCAAGTCACACCAGTTTTTTGCCATCTGGAGATAATGGGATTAAAAAACCACCAAACTATTAAGTAATCTCACGAGCAAAAGCGTGAAGCCTGTACCAAGACCTTGTGCCTTGAGGTAAAGACCTCCTTTCTCTAGGATGGGCAGAGTTTAGCTGGCATCCTGGAACGTCCAGAGGCATCCTTTGTCATTTTTTCCCACTCTCTTTTTACTAATATAACTAGTGGAAACTGCCTTTCTGAAACTCCATCCTGCCAAATGCAATTAACATTGACCAGTGGCTCTAGAGGTTTTTGATGGGCACCCAGACAGGACTTTTGGGTTCAGATTAGTTCCTCAGGCCAATGCACAGCATAGTTTTCAAGGTGAGGATGTAAGAAAGTCTGTGGCAAAAGGCAGGAGGTAAATGTGTAAATAAACAATATATAATGCATGTCTTGGAATCAAGGGCTGAAAAGAAGTTTTTCCCTCATTATTTCATCACCAAAGAGCTTTTTTATGGTCTGGAGGTTTCCTTCTTCATCAGGGCTTTTCCCCTTGAAAAAGATTTCCCCATGATTCTGATGCATGTTTTTGTGCTCTCTCTCTTTCTGCCCTGCATTCCCTGGTATACAGCCAGGCTGTCCTGAGGTGGTCATATCCTGAGGGAAAGGGATGATTAGCATGGGAGAAGGGAGGTGCCTGGCTGGAGGATGTTGGAAGAGTGAGAATGAAGTCTTTATAACTACAAAGAGAGTAATACTACTCCGACTTCTCTGACTTTCACCTGGACAAAAGGAGAGCCATTTCCATGCCTTTCACAGCCCATCAGCCCATGAAAAGCACCACAGGCTCAGAAGTCTCCAGCTTTGATGCTTTTTATATAACCTGTGTGCTATGGTCATCATGAGCAGCTATCACTGAGGTGATCAAATGATAAGAGGGAGCACTCTTCATAAAAGGATGATTCCCACAAATGTCATGATGATGTTCAAGACCTCTGCACCAGGCTGCCATGCAGATCAGTTGGAGACAGACCAGACCTCTCCAGGAACCTGTGCACCTCTTTCCCTGGATCTTAAAAAGGCATCACACCACAGACTCAATAACCCTCACTCCAGCCTCTCCTGCTAATCTCTCTAGGCAAGGATGCAAACAGAGAGGCAGCCTCCATGAGAAAGTGGCCTGAGAAAGCTGGCCCAGGCTTGTAAATTAACTTTCTATTCTGTTGCATCCAGCAATTTGTTTTGCTCAGCCAAAGGCCTGGAAGGTCATGAGATCCCAACAAACAGCCTTCAGGGGTTTGTTTTCTGCATTTAATTTGCTCTCTGGTATTGTATTTCCCTTGAATCATGTTTCCCTTTGCGCAGATCTTGTCTGAAAAAAAATCTGGAATTACTCATTACTCACCTAGGGGAAGAAGGGCAAGGACAGGTATAGGATGTCATAGAGACACCATCAAACTTATTCTATGTATTTTCCCTAGAAAAAAGTAACTCAGTGTCTGCATTCCTGAATGGCCTCCCAAAGACCCATAGATTTCCATTTCAGCCAATTTATGTCCATGCATCTTCCTATGGATGTGGTCTGATGTCTTTATTAGCCAAACATATTCAGCTCCTGATTATGAAAGCTTAATAAGGTAATAAATAATGTACTCTTTATTTTTAGATCTATCTATTAACACTCTACATAGCTCAAATGGCATATGGATGCCCAAGAGTACAAAACATTCATAAGCCTTATTCCTCTGCTTTTTGATAATCCCATTTCCTCCTGCTGAGAACATTTTCATCCTTGTGATTGCTTTTATGTGGCCCCATTCTCTTGCATGAAAGCAGATACCACAAACAATATTTGAGGAGGCTGAAGGACCAGTGATGTGAAAATTGCTTCAGTGTTAATTCTATTTTCTAAATAAAGGCACATTTTTTCCTGAAAACAAGGACAAGACAGCAGAAGGTGAATGGTACTGCTGCTTTTATTCTTTTGCAACAGCTTCTGCAGTATATGCTTGGCACTGCAGTGAGGAGATAGATTTTAATGTTATGAAGCTTCATGTATAGGCATTTTACCTATAGGCCATTTCATCTTTTTTGATGGTGAAAAAAGAAATAATGAGTGTTTATATAGCGATATGAAGAGAGAGAGAGAGAAAGAGACACATGCACACATGCACTGCAAAATGGGGTCTTTTTAAAAGCCCATGGCTTTAGTGCTCTTGAACTGACACATTCTGTCTTTTCAGAAGAAAGGCTTGTTTTGAGCAAGAGGCATGATGTTTATTACCATCCTTCTGTCATGTGCTAATCCTATTCCCATCCCCAGGTGGAGTCTTTCTGAAGTTATCCTCACAGTCAGGTGGCATTGACTTGCTGCTGCTGTATTTCAGTGTATAGCAATGTAATTGCTGTCATTCATTATTATTTTTTTATTTATTTAACACAGTATCTGTTAATATGGAAACTCTGTGTTTCTGTCCACTTGCTAAATGTCTCTACTGACACCAAGTTTCCCATGCCAGGTTGCAAGATGCATTTTGATAAGGCCTCCTCTGCATGCCATGGTCCTGATGGATGGAACAGTCTCTGCATTTTCATGTGGGCAAGGGATAAGTCTGCCTGGAGGAAAAGGAAACACAAATGAGAGCTCAAAATGTAACATCACCAACAAAATTCTAATGCTATTTCCCAGTACTCATGGAGATGAATTAAAGGTAACATCAAAGGGTTGTGTTGTCACTTCTGTAGACTTTTAGCAATAATTTTTGAAACTTGAACAGCATTTTAAAGGAAACTTGAGCAATGGTTTACAAAACTCTAACAATGTTTTACCATTTTCCTTTAAGAGCCTCTGCAAGAACCAATCTCATTCATAACACACCCACAGAGGAGTGCAACTTACTGAAATCTGAGCGGGGAGGAGTGTGGGGGTCCTTTTGGGTGCCAGGTAAGCATTGCATGTAACTCTCTCTTTTAAGTTGCTCTGCCTCCTCTTGCCTCCTAGTTTTCTCTCTTCCTTGCTCATGTCATGACTTGGAGGCACCACAGTCCTTCAGGAACAAGATTGCCATGGATACAAGGTCCCACCATGCTCACACAAGGTCATTGAGGTGCTGGGAATTCACACTTTCAGACTGAAATTCTCAAATTGGGTAGTACAAAGTCCTATTAGGAAAGGTAAGAATTCTTGTGGGACCCAAAAATGGGGAAGTCTCCTGGCTTCCTGAAGAAATTTTCACTGTACAGTAAATCCCATGGGCTAAAAATCTAGGACAAGTTAGACCTTTGAGCTTTCTCCTTGGAGCCATAGTGCTCCTGAAAATGTTGGTTTAAGATTCAGATAGCAGTTGGAGTTCATGAGATGGGAGAAAACAGTTCCTGAGTCTTGGGGAAAGGAGGTTGTGTGGAGGGGGCCAGAGGAAAAGTGAACCATACTGAAAAAATCACTGTGTGATATCTAAATGAGTATCTCCTTGATCACTGCATCCTGATTTCCTGTGGCATAAAACTGCTTTCCTATAACTTCCTTGTAACTTTCTTCTCTGGGGAGTCTCAAATGTTTAAAATAGTGACAGTAGGCTTGGACCTAAAGGAAATTTTGCAGGCCAAGTGTTTTTCCAACTATATTAACTGATTTACTAACAAAAGGATCTCACTTTACCTATTTTCATGACTATTTATTGTCTGGTTTTATGCAACCTGTAGAAAGTTAATGTCAAGCTTCCTGAACAGCTATCAAATCTGTTGGACACACACACACCTCCCATCAAAATTTATCAAAAGGGGCAGACTGAGCACAGTTGTGCAAGACTTCATTTGGAAGCCAAATCAAAACCATTTAAATCTGGGTCAGAAGCTCTCAGAGTTTTCTGACCCAACAGATTTAATATTACACAAGAAGAGGTGATTCCAGCTGAAACACTCAAAAAATACTTATATAATCTGCCAGCTCTTGGTACGTGTCATCTTGGCTCCCTCAAGTGGCTGGTCCCCGAGGGTGGCCGCTTTCCTCCTGTTCCATAGCCCGGCCGTGTTTCTCACAGCTTCAGGGACCACACTCAGGCTCTGCTAAAGGGCAGCGTGAGCTTGTGTGCAGCAATGGTGTGTAAGGGGTTGGCGCCCAGCTCAACACAGTTCTTTGGTCTATTCATCAAAAAAAAAAGACTGAATGGAGCAGGACAGTTTATATGTTTCTTCATGTCCTTTTGATTTTCCTTGACATCCTCTAGAAGACTGCCTTGGCATTAGTACTTTTCTCTAAATTCAAAGACAGATCCTAATGGTTTTGCTGCTGATTGTGGTAAGCTTTCATTAGCTATACTAGCTGAGGTCTGCTCTAAGAGAGGCTGGCTGGGGAGCCCATGAGAGCACATCCTGAGAGTAGCCTCCTGAAGTTCAGCAAAATCAAATGCAAAATCCTCACCTTGGGACAGTCCTGGGGCTAGGGCTGACTTGACCAGCAACTCTGTGGTGAAGGAGCAGATGAATGTGAGGCATTACAATGAGGCATACTGTGGACAGAGGAAGAAAAGATTTACCATGAGAGAGGTCAAGTGCTGGAGCATAGATTTTACAGTAACTGTCTGGACAAGACCCTGAGTGAGCAGCTCTTTGACTTTGGTTATCCCTGCTATGGATTGAAGTGGGACCAGATGATTCCAATCTTTCTGACCTCTGTTATTCTATAATCCATGAAACATGTGCAGGGTCTGAATTTTTCTGTTGTTCACTGCAGGATTGCTTCCACACTTTGGTGCAGACTGTAACACCCAGCCCGCCCACAGCCAGGCTCAACCCTGCTCTTGACCTCCCTCCCTTCTCTCTGTCGTGCTGTGCAGGGAGTCAAGCTTTATCCTAAGTTCTTCAGCCAGGTTTTGACCAAAAATACACCTAACCTTCAGTAGCTGAGGTCACAAAGTTTTACCTTATCATCTCATCTGAAAATTCAACTGCTTTTAGTCCCATGGATCTTAGACTGCACTGACCCCTCAGCACTGCCCCATGCTCAGGCTGCCTGTGCTGTCCCCATTGCATGAGAGGCTGCTGGAGCACTGGGCAGCACTGAATTCCCAGAAGATGCTGCTACAGCACAAACCACACTGGACAAACAGACAAGTCCTCCAGGGGTGTTTTGTCACATGAAGAAGTGAGGACACAAGGTAAATCCACAAGGGCATGAGCCTAGGTTTTTTTGCAGGAAGTTCCAGTGCGAGAAGATGGACGTGAGTCACCTCTGCCCTGGTGAGCAGGAAGGCTTTTTGTGTTCCCTGGTATGCACACTTCTGGTGACACAGAATTTATCTGAATTTATCTCCTTTGGAAAAGAAAACTTTCATATGTCACCTTTAATTTATTAGGTCTTCCCTTAAAGAGAGGCCTCATCCTACAGCCCCTTGTCAGCCACAATTTATCTTCTCCATGTCCTTACAGGCAGAGGTTTTGTGGATTTCTTCAAGGACATATAAAGATTTCTCATCAATGCACTATGTATTGCTGTAGTCTCATGAAATAGGAATGCAGCTTCATCTGTTCAGTTTGAAGATCAGATGGATGGTAACAGGAATGGGTACATAAAGCAAAGAAAAAACTGCAATACAAATGCTAAACCTAAACACAATTTGCCTTTTCCATCTCATACAGTAAAGACTTCCTGAGCATTCACTAAATAGCCATCCTATTAAGCTAAAAAGCCCCTAGCACAGCCTCTCCCTGCTCTTGCAAAATCACAACAAGCTCCAGGATTTAGCATGCTATTTTGCATGTGCAAAACTCCCCAAGACCTTTTTAAAAAGTGGCTTTCCACTTCATTTAGAAAGCACAGGGGATGCTGCAACAGGTGCTGAAAAGACTTGTGAGTTTTCTCTTTTGTCACTTTTTTTTGCTGGTTGAGAACTAGGTATAGATTGAATATATATGATGTGTTTCTTTAATCTGTGTGGGAGTTGTCCTGCTTTGGTTCAAATTCTAGTTCAAATCAGCAGTGAAATTTGAAAGCAAATATCCTGATCCTCTCCACTTCCTATACATTGCTTTGAACCATGGCATGGTTGAACCATGGGTGCACAAACTGGAATTTTTTCAGATGAAAGCAAACTGGAAGATGTGACATGTCCCTAGTGAGTTCCAAGTTCTATTGATCTGACCAGACTGGAACTCTTCCAAAGTAAAGTAATCTGATGGATGGTGCCAACTTTGGTCCTTGGTATCAGTTCCATCACTCTGCAGATCTACTCCTATTGTGCTATGTGTTAATGTAGACAGTTCTTTGTCCACTGAATTTCTCCTTTTGCCTCCTTGTGCACAGCAAAGCCTTCATGACAAGTTTGTCAGTGGTTTAAGTTACTTAATACAGAATGATTAAACATGGCAAATCAGATATATTTATATTGGTTAGAGAAAAAGATCTTAATCAGAATTATTTACTGCACATCATATAAGCTAAAACTACTAGTAGTGGATAGGATAGGATAGGATAGGATAGGATAGGATAGGATAGGATAGGATAGGATAGGATAGTGCACTATACCAAAGCCATTATATTAAAGCAATTATATCAAAGCAAGCAAAAAGAAACAGTATTTGTTTTACACAATCCAAGAGTCCTGCTACAATATGGTAAAAGACCAACAGGATTAGAAGTTGAATGAAAATACTCAGGTCCTGCACTTTTAAGGAATTAGCTGATAAGACCAGGATATTTTCAGACATCAGTTTAGGCTCTTGTACATTTTGAGACCTCTCATCAAATTGGCATGGCATTATTTCAATCCATTAACTGTGCTTGCTGAGGACTTGCAGTTCCAGTGACATATGCTGTATTTGTAATACTCAGACATTTGGAATATAAATAATTTTGCCCCAAACACCTGGCTTTGGGTTTTGGTCTCTGGCTTTAGACTTCTAAGAGGAAAAACACTGGTCAGCACCCCCTTAGTAGTCTTCCCTTGGTCTCTGCATGCAATGCATCAAAACAGAATGATGCATGTAAAGACTGGGACTGGGCTCTGTCACTGTAAGAAAGGTGAGGGACATTTTATTTCCAAGCCTTGGGCAAGCCTGCCTGGGGCAGCCCCACAGTTACATGCTGCAGCCTGCTCAGGTGTCCAGCAGATTTCTGTGTCCCTGCAGTGCAGTGTGGTGGCCCCCATCAACCAGAGTGTCCCATGGGCATGCAAGTGCTGCAGGGAATTTTCTCCAGGCTTTGCTGTTGCAGAGCTTAAACAGCCACCTGCCCAATCCAGCCAACACTTCACCATTGCTAATTAATCAGTTAAAAAACTTTTCTGGTCTTCCAGGTGTGATCAAATTTCTGCAGACACACACTACAGACTCCCTAGAAAGACCAAAGATAGACTCTAATGTTGCCAGCAGGCTTGACTTGCCTGGATGGGGATTTAAAACCTTTCTTGAGAAGTCAGGAGATCGCCATGGTTATCCTCTGAAAACACTTCCCAGCCGAAGTGTCATTCCAAAAGGCAGCCCAGAGCCTGAGCTGTCATGCAGGAAAATGGATAAACTCAGATTACATGTATAAAGCAGTTCAGTATTACTCTTGTTTTTTCATGTGATTAAATTCCTGCCATTTCTCACCCCATTTGCATCTTTGTGGTGAGAACAAATCAAAGATCAGCCCCCACTCTGCCAAATAGATCTCACAGGTTCTTGTGTGGGAATAGGGGAGTGTGTGTCTTTGCTTTGTTTGAAATGCCATCTCAGTTATTTATTCCTGAATGTCTTCTCTTTTTTTCACATGCTCCCTATGCCAACATGAAAAGAACTAATTTACCTCTTCAGCTCATCCCCTTTTCCCATCACTGTGGTGAAAGGACAATTGGTTGTTCAATCATCTTGCTAATGCCACCAGGCAGACCACGCCCTGCTCTGTTTCCGTGGGTCAAAAGGAATTTATTACTTTCAAAAGTGGCCAACACATGGGCTGAGAGAAGGTCACTCCAGACATTATTCCAATGCATAAAAATATGATTGCTAGAGATGCCATCAAGTCCACACAGACCTACTGTGCAGTAGTAGCTTTTGACAATGAAAGGAACACAAACCAGGCAAGACCATATGTGAGAGAAACGCCTCCATTTTCAACCCCTGGGAACTCAGTCATGGCTTATTCCTGACACCATTTAACCATTTTAGGCTTGAGTGGGTTCCTCAATACACATCTGTGACATCTGGAACAGTTGCTGATATCAGGAAAAAGAAGGAGAGCAACAAACATGTGCAAATGTGCACCCGGAATCCCAGGGGAGAGTAAAGGCTGGCAGCAGTGGACACAGTGATGAGGTGGAGGAAAGGCAAAACCTGATTTGGGTTTAAGCATTGAACCCTCCAGTGCACAGCTTGGGTGGCAGCCAGGGGTGCATGGCTCTGCTGGAGGTGCCTATCTTGTATAAAATACTGATGGTGGGATACTGAATATGAGAGCAGAGAACATGATGATTTGAGAGGCAAAGTCAAGGAGCAAGACAATAAACTTAGTAAAGCAGCCCAATTAAAGTGGAAAACCACAGCACTGCCACTACAGTCACATGGTACAGTTCCATGAAGCCCTGTGAGAATCAGGGTGCCCTGAGGGCTGGAGAATTCTCCAGTATCCCCTTGTGAGACAGACACAGGGGGAGCTTATCTCTTCACAGGATGGCAGATAACTTTAGGTTTTCCCCCTCCATGCAGGTGGGTCCCCCTTGTCCCCATCCTCAAGAGACAGACTGAAAGACAGGGACTGAGCAAAGAAGTTAAAATTACAACCTGTCCTCCTGAGAGCAGGGCTGGAGAGAAGAAGCCCCAGGGCCAGTCCATAACAAAAATTTACTGAGAAATACCCAGATACTTATACCCAGGTATAAAAACCTCCTGGAAGCTGAGTCAGTCTGAATTACATATCCTTATTCCCCACTATAACCAAGAATGTCAATATTTCTGCTGCAAATGCAAATTTCTGAATGCAAAGCAGAAGGAAAACATTAGTAGATATTTGAATTGTGCCAAAACATATTTTTCCTCCATCAAAAATAAATGAGGTTTTTCAGTGGAGTTTCAGATGGAAGCAGAGCCTGGCCTAGACCCGGCACATGTAAAGAGCCAAGTCTCATTAAAATGCACATTGGGTACAATTAAACAACATTGATGTTAATGAATATACACGTGGAACCTGGGATTTTAGGCAGACTCTGTCTCCATCTGAGGAGCTTGTCCTGAATTCACTGTGCACATACATCAAGTGGCTGTGGAAACCTGGGAGAAAGGCACATTGCCTTCCTGCAAAACAGCACTGCACCTCATGCCTTCCATGCTGAAAGGCAACAGCAGTGGGATCACAAATGCCCTGCTACAATCATTACCAATCCTCATTAAAAGCTGAACTGTGAAAACTGAACAGTTTAGTGCAACAGCATGAGTACAGCTCAGAGATGTTAGCATCAAGGAATGAAAAAGGAGGAGGAAATGCCCTTCATCAAAAGGCTGATAAGCATATTTTTAGGAAAAGCAGATCAAGGTTGAGATGTAACATAAAAGTTACATAAACACAGAACTAGCCAAGCTTCCATGTGGAGAAGAGGGGATAAATGCACTTTATTAAGTTGTTTCTAAAATTGGAGTAGATGAGATAAGCCTTGAAGGAGGAACTCATTTAAGATTGATGTGGAGTAAGTGCAGAGAGAGAGCTGTTGAAAGGACTGCCATAAACCAGTTCTCCAAGTTGTCATTCACTGACACTTTCCAGTGTTTTCTAATAAAAATAATCTGTTAAAATCAGACTCTGGAGACTGTCTTTGGCTGCCAGTGTAATTTCTCACAATTGTTTCACATAGTAAATGCTTTTGGAATAAGTCAGGGATTATTTGAAGAAGAGACAACTTTGAGGCAGATTTTAAAATTACTGTTATTTATACTGGCAAAGCACTTTATACTGCTTTAAAACAGAAAAAAAATGTCTACAAGGAAATTGTAACCAACTAGTTAGATCCATTAAAGTTGCTGATAATATAGACCTTCCACAGAGATATTCACAGTACCCTACAGCTGTGGAGAGACATAGCCTTCTGCTTGCATAGGATTATGTCAGTCCTGGACAAAATGAAAGAGTTATAAATCCACAGGATAAACCAACAACCAGGACCTGCAAAGTCCTGTGCAGCCCTGGTCCAACATGCTGCTGAAATCCTTGCTGACACAATTACTGTGAAGTTTACTACCTAGGGCAATGAAGGCTACACTGAGCAGGAGAGGGCAGAGACCATGAGCAGCCTGGCTGACACAGAAGTAATCTTTAACTCTTTCACATAAGTCATGATTTTGACTTTTTCTAAGCCCTCTTCCTACCTTTCTTAACCTTGAAATGATTGCCAGCAGGGTTCGATTCCAGGAATACTTTCAGCTGTAGAACTGTGTAACAACCATCTTTACTAAAAGTAAAAAAGAAATACTAATTTTTTGATAAGGTTGATATAAACCACATCTCAGCTATCTGGAAATGATTCTGCTGTTTTTCACTAAAGAAGAACACTCCTCATTATGGAAATATTATGGTTAATTCTAAATTAGGCTTTTAGGTGCTTCCACAAAGTGCAGTATGTTGCCTTGTTGCTATAGAAGAGGACACTTAAAGATACTTTTATGTGCATTTTGCTAAGGGACTTGTTCATTATGGGCCATCCTCAGCAGCAGCAAGATATGCTGGCTAATGCAGCTCCAGCTGCTGTTGCAGGACCTGGGAGGTGTGAGGCTACTTCAAACCAGTGTACACCCTAAAAGCCAAAAGAAGGTAAAGGACAGCCTGGACATCCTTTGTGTGGGGATTCCCCTTGGGGAGATGGAGGGGCTGTGTGAGTTGGCCAGCAGGAATTCACTTCTATTTATTTCCAAGTGGTCTGCAGGCATATGTTCCAATTATTAAGTGGCTCTCTATGGACAGACTGTGGGCACCCATGTGTGGATCATACTCTTCTAACAGGAGATATCCATGATTCCAACCCACAGCCTCTCCAGGACCCACTTTCCAACAATCTCTTTGTCCCAGCTTGTCCTGGATGTATCTTTTGTGTGGCCCACGTGATGTTTGCAATGTGCTTTGTGTGGACAAAAAGGAGCTATATAAATGCAAATTTAATGTATTCATTTATTCTATACTGAAGGCTGTACTGAAGGCCAGGTAAATTACACCCACGGCATCTGCCAGTCAGCTCTTAATGTCATCCACTTCAGGAACAATAACTTCCCATAGAATTTGTTAAACATTATTTTCTTTTGTTAGCCCTTGCAGACTATTTTTAATCAAATTACACTTCTCCAGGTGTTTTCCATCTGGCTGGACCCACTAGCTGCTGAATTCAAGGACCTTGATTCATTACTACCTTCGTCATTTGCCTGACCTTGCCACGAGACCACAGTGGCAGCAAAACAAGGTCTGTCCATCTAGCACAGCCCCCGCTCCTCACAGCTCATTGCTGAGATCCCCAGGAGCTGAATCCTTGCCCTGAAACTTTAACAATCTGCAACAAGAGCAACTCCTTCATCACTCACTCTGGTTCTATCCAGAGTCCCTTCATTATTTCTTTTATTCCCTCTGAAAGTGTAAGGCTGTCCCCAGCATTGCTCTCATTATCCTTCTGTGAACACTGAGAAAAGAATGTATTTACATTTCCTGAAATGCTTAGTATTCCTGTCATCAGTGTCTCCCTGAGCCTGCCCTGACCTTTGCAATGACATTTTCAACAACTCTATTCCCAACATTTTTCTTTGTTGCTATTTCCTGTGCAATTTTGGCTTCGTTTTTTCTGTTCTATATTTGTTATTATTTTCTTCTTTGTTCTTTTATGCTCTCCTGTATAGATCCCTGGCCATAGTGATGTCTGAAGGCCCTTCCAGACACTGCTTGCTCCCTGCCACAAGCCTCACTGTGGTCTGTAATGCTGCTGGGTACTGAGTACAGGGAAACTGGGGTCTGCTGTGAGTGAGGCTCAGCACCTGGAAGAAAGTTCAGTGGTTTGTGTAACCTGGGAGACCTCAGCCATTCCACTGCTGGGATATATGTGCCACTGGCCTCATGCAGGGATGTCAAGAGAAAGACTAAGCTTTCAACTGCTGGCATCACTAATGCTGTTGTTTTGGCCTCGGGGTAAACCCAGCTTCCAGATCTGAAGCTGTGTGCACCTGTGTCACCTCAGCTTGTCACACCTCTGTGCTTCTGTGTGCCAGGGTCCACAGTGCTTCACACACTTCAGACATCCAGGGAGCCTATGAGATGCAGGAATACAGTTTCCTTTAGGCTGTTTGGGAAAAATCATGTGCACTGGTTGTGGACCTCTGGATTTGTTTTGAGGCTCAGACTCTCAAATCTTGTCAAGTCCTTGTATTGTCTGTTAAGTAAGTATGTGGTGGAGTTAGATCTTCAGTAGCCATGAAGAAGTAAAGCTTCAGTGAGGGCAGTGGATTTGCAGTGACTGACACTGGCATAACTGACTTTGCACAAGAAGAAAATTCGTTATGTTCCCGAGAATGAAAGATACGTTCTCTGGAAAGCAGATAGAAAACCTACCAGTTACTTATTAGGACATCCTTATCACCACAGTCATTCAGTCATCCCTCCTCCATTACCAGTGTGGCAGAACTTATGTGGTTCAGGGTGGCACCTAGTCATTATTTTCATTCTCTATTTCCCCTTTCTTCCCTTCCCTTTAGCAGGCATTGTTTAACCAGCAGTGCTACTGGAGGAAATTGGTACTCTGGTTTTTTTACCCTCAGTGAGTTCCTCACAGCTCAGAAAGAACAAATGCTACTCTTGCAAAGGTCTCTCCAAATCCCTGAAAGAGAAACCCTTACTCTCTGGGAGCAGCTTGGGGAAGCAGCCCGAGAAAGACAGATGCAGAACAATGCAGTTAACAGCCTCACTAGAGCAAGGGAACACCCAGCTAAGTGCCTTGGCTAAAGCAGCACCAGGTTACAGTGAGGAAGAGTGAGGGGAGCAGGAACAATATAATTTCCCCTAGGCAAGCTGAACAGCAAAGCCTGATGTTTTTCCATTGCTGAAAGTTGTGGTGACACAGCTAAAGGGACAATACATTTCTCCCCTGAAACCAAACAAAATGCTTTTGGCTTCTGATAATTTTTGCAGCCTCACAATTTTTTCTCTGTTTTCAGGAATAAATGGAATGCAACAATGCTAGCAACAGTTTGTACAGGTGACTGCTGCTGTGGAGGGAAAGGGGTTGAAGGACACAGGGAATTTGATAAACATTTCCTTGGAAAACAGCTGTGGCAAACAGATCAAACAAATCCAACAGAGATAATGCACCCACCTAAGAATACAGTGCCATCCTGTCTGAGCACTTTGTCTTTAATTATGTGACTGCTTTTATCTTCAGTGGGAACAGAAATCTCCCTCTGAATTGGTGAGGGAGGTTTGTGCTGGCCACATACCAGTGTCCACACATGGCTGCCACACACAGGTCAGATACTTCACACCACATGATTTGGTGAGATCCCTTCAGCTTTCCACACCAGCTCCAGTCTAGCATCATTTCCTCCAAAAACTCCCTTCTCCAGAACTCCCTGGGGAGAAAACACTGAGAAAGTGCCTGTTGACATCTGCCCAAGCAGAGAGGGATGCTTGAGAATGACCAGCAAACAGTCCTGGGACATAAATTGCCCAGGGTGATCTGGCCAAACAAAGGGATGTTGGTAAAGCAAGGAGCAGCTGACAGAGTCAAGTTGCACAGGTCAGCAGAGGTCTTGTAACTCAGTAGAGTAAATCTCAATTTCTTCATCTAGATTAGTGCAAGAAGCAGAGGGAAGCAAACATCCATCCTAGCAGCTGCCTCACCAAAATAAAATATAGTAAAAATTGTTCAGACTCTAGCTCTGCCTTAGAAAATAGTTGCAATGGTTACTGCTTACCTATCTTGCTAGAGATTTGTTGTCCACTTTAATAAAACATTCATTAAGCTGTCTGTTTTTTCTTTGCAAGTGGAGAACATAACCTCACCATGTAGTAAATCTGTCCTTTGTTTCTGGCTCATTTTATTGAGTGCAGCCCTTGTTGTTGCCAGTTGAATTCTGGCAGATGGGTTACACTTGGAAAGTGAGGTTTCCAGGACTGTGCAGCAGTTGAAGTAGGAGTGTGAATACCAAGATCTGGAATCAGGCAGTAAATCTTTTGTAAGCTGTCACCCTCAAAGATTGCTTATTTCTTTCTGGAGCAGTATGAGAAGCTGGAAATGTGCTGCTGTTTGCTGGAGACCATGCACACAGCACATCCTCTGCCCAGCTGGCCAAATCCAAGCAGAGGGTCCTACAGGCTGGTTAAAGCTTGGTTAGATGAATTACCAGGCTTTATGGAGCTGTTTTTCAGCTGCCCTTTCTAGTTGCTTGTTACTCAGCTACAAGAGAGCCCAGCAGCACAGCTATGAAAAGCAGACCTGCCTGCTGGGTGTGCTCAGCAGTGCATGGATCTACTGTAATAAGAACATGAGAACCAGGGCATGCACTGCCATCCCAAGCAAGACTGTTGAGAGAGCACTAAGTGTCCTAAAACAAATACAGGTTTGCTAATTCTGAGTAGTCCAGACAATGTGTGAGTACCACACCTCTGTGGTCAAGTGCAAGTATCAGCAGTAAGTGATTTGTAGAGTTGCTCCAATATACCTGTGGCAAAAAGCTGCTGTATCTACACTGTATTCCTGTTAATACAAATCCTTCCCAGGGTCTGTGACCAGTGTGGCCGTTGTGCAGTGCCAGGGCTGCAGTGCTCTCAGATTTCCTTTCCTATCCTATCCTATCCTATCCTATCCTATCCTATCCTATCCTATCCTATCCTATCCTATCCTATCCTATCCTATCCTATCCTATCCTATCCTATCCTATCCTATCCTATCCTATCCTATCCTATCCTATCCTATCCTATCCTATCCTATCCTCCCCTAATGAAGCTGTAACTACATTTCTTTCCAACCTTGCTGCTCACAAAAACAAGCAAAAGTACAAGCAGCAAGAATTAGCATGTCCCAGTTCTGCAGTCTTAAACAAGAGAGGACAGTAGATAATTTGGTGGGCTGGGCACTTGCTTTCTTGAGTAATTTTGCTCTTCTCAGAGGAAGTTGTAAATGTGCTGCCTCAAATCCAGGTGTCAGTGTGGGGGAGATGTTTGTAGGATTCACTCTACAAAGAGCCTTTGGGCTGTTAGGAAAGAAAGCCTATTTCCTTTCTCTGGACAAGAACACTGGATCTGAGAAGGGGCTGAAACGCCCATGGTTCAAGAAAGAGCAGGTAACAGGCAAGTAGCCTGGTCTGGGCTGCCTCCAGTAGCCTGATGTACACCTGGAGTACAGACAGCAAATGTTTGCAATGCTTAAAGTATAAATTGCAGGCACTGTTCACTTCCCACATATCCCTCTTTGGTCTGGTAGTCTTTATCTCTGGCTTTAGGAGATGCTCAACATGTGCTGGGGCTTAGCAACAACTTCTGCTCCCAGAATCTGGTTAAGACCTTGTCTCAAGTAACAGCCATGAATTGTGGATGGGCTTAGAGCTTTTCAGCTTGCCCATGAGCAGTGATGTATTCTGGCAAGCTATTGTAAGTAGCAATTCTGCCCTCCAGAGTGGATGCTCCATCCTTCCTCCATTGCTTCTGTAAGGAGCCAGGGATAGTTGTAGACAGTAGCTGGTCTGAATTACTGCAACTGAGACATCAGAAGAAGCACTGTCTTAATCTGAATAGGCTCAATCTAATCAGTCAATATAAATTAATTTAAGCAGATAATTAAAAGAAGTAATAAGAAAGTAATAGGAACAGTATATCTGAATCAGGTTTGTGGCTTTGAAATGCTTTTCAAAGTCTGAGTCATGCCCAGTGTGGAGATACCAGAGATATTGTAGTTAGCAAGGAAACTCTCTGTGACAGCTTGTCAGGGGGCAGCTACTGAGAAGTATTTCTGCATTCACCCAGCTGAGACTCGCCTGCCTCTCTCCTCAGACACATCTTCCTGCCCCAGCTGGGAATCGCTCTTCTCCGGGGTATCTGCATCCCTGTGGAATCACATTGTCACATGCTGTCACCTCTGCAGGCCCTCCCTTCCTGACGTGAGTTGAGGCTTGAATGCTCCTCAGTATGTGGGCCTCTCAAGGGAGGGGACCTGCATGCAGGGATGCTGAAGTGAAGGAGAAGGAGGAAACGCTTTCTTGTGCCACTGTCATTTCAACTTTGAAAACTTCTGAGTGTTAGTCTCTGGGGGATGGAGCCAATTAAACAGCAATCTGGAAAGCCTAGCAAGCATCTCCTTTCAATGGAAGTCCTTCTCTGAGTGACATGAGCTGAGTGGGGGAAGACTAAACAGACAGGAGCAGCAGCAAGTTGTTTCTAACTGAATAACTTAAGCGCTTCATATTTTGGTGCACTGTCATGGAAATGCAATCAATTTTTCAAAAGCAAATACACTGAAACTAGAGAAGACTTTGATTTCTACTTTTGCAATCAAATTTGGCAACACCTCTGAACATATTTTTCCCTGATTACCTAAAGGACACTGCAGCAGAATTCAGAAATATAGTCAGTCTGCATCTTTTTGCTTGGAAAAGATGGGCAGTCACTTGGTTGACACTCTCAGTGGGATATTCCTCAGGAGTACACCTCTTCAATCAACTAACATTCACCCTGCTGATGAAAATAGCTGCTTCTTGCTTGTGTTGCTGCATAAAAAACATACCTGCAGAGCTGCCTGGGAAGGCTGAAAGGATACTACAGACTATTACTGTGATATGCAGCTTACCCTGTACAGATCCTTTTATTTCACCTACCAAGCTCTGCACTGAGTCAAGTGACTGGAACTTGGTAGCTGCCACTATTGTTACTGATACCAGGAGGGCTAGAGCCTGTTTGCCAAGTCTTGATTTTCAGACCAGCAGAGGCTTAGAATCAACGTCTTCTCTGGTCCCTGTGGTTAAATATGGCAATGTGAACATGTCTGGAGACCTTGTCAGCTGTAGATTTTGTTATGTGCTTTATCTCAAATTCCTTCATTACCACCTCATGTTCTTGCCTTCTCTCACTACTGATGAGAGCACTCACATTTGCCTGATTGTCCAGCCAGCACCTTTGACTTTCTCAATGTCTTTCAACCTTGTGCACTAATTGCTGTCATGCAATAGCAGTTCAGTGCTTCTCTGGAGATGAGTGGTGCACGTGGGCTTACCTGTGCTGATGTATCCTGCTGGCTTGCCCTCTTGCCATATCAACTAAGAACACATAATGGACATTGTACCACCTGTCATAAATTGTTTTTTCACCTCTACACCCTTCAGAGATAGCTCTGCTGCCAAACAGGTACACTGGCAGTGATCCAGCCTCTGGGTAAAGCAAAGCTTATTTAATAAGAATAACATCTCAGAGCACACTGTTTATCCATGGTGCCTTTTTCATTATTTCCCTTAATGAAGGAGCTGATGTATCACTGACAACCATTTGCTGAAGAATTCAAGTTTCACCCTCACACTGGCAAACCTTAAAACAAAAGAGTCATTCAAACAGCCTTACAGTCGGCCTGCTGCCAGATCAGGGGCTTTATTTTGAATTCAGTTCAAATTCCTTATGGGGCCAATACAATGAATGGCACTTGGCTTATTAACATGAAAAGAATTGTTCCTACTTCAGTATATCTTATTATCCTGGGAAGGGAATTCAGGCAGTCCATTATGCTTGTCCAAGCTCCATTATGCTTGATGGCTGACATTAAATTTGTCAGACCCAGTGTAAACTCTGACACATTTAACAATACTCAGATATTAGAGAAGGGCTGATACTGTGAAATCTCTTATTCACATTTGATTTGCTGGGTAGAGTGAGGAAAATCACTTTCTCTCCAGTACTTTCCTGTGCCCTGCTCTGGTTGAAATCAGATGATTTAAAGCATGGCCCTAGTGCCAGTAGCTATCAGAAACATGAGGTCAGCCATGCAAGCCCTCTTGGAATTACAGAGGCTGGCAGGTTTATGGTATTATTGATACTCAAAAGACTTGATTGCTCTTTTGTTTGAAAGACAACTTAAAACACTGACATATACCCACAGGGACAGCAGCACTCTCTTCTCTTTTTTAGAAATGTGCCTCTTTTTCAGGGGTCCCTACCTGCTGAAGGGAAGTATCCTCATTTACCAGGCTGGGTTTGAGGTCTACAATTTTCTTCAAGGAATTTTGCTTCTTCCCTTCTTTGTCCTCTGCTCATCTGGAGTTTCTGCCTCTCTCTTGAAGCATTCCATTCCAAGAAACAGTTTCCTAATACATCTTCACCCACAACATTCTTGGAAACATAACCATTTACTGAGCCCAGGGGAGGCTGCACGGCCCAAGTGTAATGAAGTATTCCTTCCCACCCAATCCACCACAGACAGAGCTGGGGTATGGCCAGCAGCAGTGACTGAGAAGTCACTGCTCTATCTGGACAGCCAGTACAAAGTCACAAATCCAAGAGTGAGAGCTCTTTCTGAGAATATAACTCCCCTCACCACACCACCAAATGACTTTTTGCCTTGTTTTCACAATGAATGTTGAGAACAGTGGGTTTAAATGGGTGTTTAAAGGCCACATTGGGTGGACAGTGGCACACGGTGTGCTGCTTTCAGACCTCTATACCTGTAAGGCCAGTTCCCACTGGGAGCACACCCATCTACCCAGCAGGACTGCTGTACTGGTTCCTGAACAAGGAGCCACGAGAGAAGCAAGTCTGCTGACACACAGAACATAATTGGAGACCCTCAGCCGAGCTGTTCTCTCATTAATCAAGACAGATTCGTAAGGTACCTGGCTCCTTGTGCCTGCTCCCAGTCCATAATTAGCAGCTCGTGCTTAGGTAGCAGCACCAGTAAATTGCTTCCTGTCTCCGGTGACAGCAATTGGTATCTGAGAGAAGGATATGACAGAGGGACAAGGAATAGGGATAAATGGCTACAATAAGGCAGAAACCATTAGCACTAAGCAGCAACAGTAACACTTCACATCTCAGTACTAGCTCAGTCTTCCTTTGTATGAGTCTCTGGTGCCTTGTTGGAATTATGGACAGATGCTAGCAGTGGGAATGCAGGCTGCTTTTACACAATAACACCAACTTTGAGGTTTTACCCCTTGGAAAAAGCCTGAAAATTGCTGAGATGGCCCTGGACCAGGGTGCTGGGCTGCACAGACCAGTGCAGGGCTGTCAGACAGTGGTCCACCCCATCCTCACCACCTAAAACTGTGTACTTGGCCAGGTTCCATCACCTTGAGCGTAAGCTGTGGTCCACACAAAGAGGTTTGTGGCTCTTCTAGTTAGTGAGTGCCCAAGGAATTATATCTTCCTGCTCTTGGGCTACTTTAAATGAGTTGGTGCTGTACTGTGGGGAAATGGAAATGTTCATAGGTGTGAGAACGCCACTCATTATAATTCATGGGAATTGTCATTAAATCAACACATCCTCAGGTTCTGCAAATCCCTGAATCTGTTGCTGCAAAAGAAAAAGTCAAATCTGTCTAGGCTTTTCGATTGCAAATGAGTATATTGAAAGTGAGCTTCTTTCTCTGAGAAATCAAAGCCTGTTTGATTGAAGCTCATTTTCACACAATCAGCTGATGCAGCTCACACTTTAGACATTTTCAAATTCTTTTTACATTTCTAGAAAAATACATAAATCTCAAAGAAAAGTATTTTTCTTCAAAGTCATCTGTCCAGGCTTTTAGTCTCTTACATTTTTGCTGCCAAACTTAGATTAGTAAGATGAAAAAATAGTATATTTTCTCAGATGACAATAATGGGATGACCTTTCTCCTATTTCTTCTGAATATAAATGCAGTAATAAAAAAAAAAGTGGTTTGATGTCAAAGAATTAGATTCAGGTGCTGATAATACTAAAATACTGTAGATTTTTTTTTGTAAGAATAATGCCTAAATGATGCTTCTCATTTTTCTTATTGCCTTCCAGACACTTCATTTGATAGAAAAAATTCTGAAAACCTGTCCTTTCTTTTGGGAGCTGAAAAAACTTGGGTTTATGACTTGTCTCTCTGATGTTTTGCTTTGCAGAGTCTCTTTGGCCAGAAGGGTGGTTTTCTCTTGCCATGAAGTATTGCTTCATGCTCACCTTTCATTCCTAGGAAGAACCTCGTTTGTAATTATTTCAAAAGTTCAAAACTAATTTAAAATGTAGGAAGCACTGGAAGGCATAAAGGAGAAGTTCAGCTCTTACAAAAGGGAAGGAAAGCAAAAAGATGGGATGTGACAGAAATATAGTTCTGGTGTCTATTAAGAGAAGGCTGCTACTAAATACATAGAAAGTGTAACAATTGATCCAAAGTGTCAGAATAATTCTATTTATAAGCTTTATGCCTGTCAGGAATTTGAAAGGAGAATTTTCTAAGATGTTACAGTGATGTAGATTCACAGTACACACTTAGAAGAAAGCTTCTTAGAGTCAAATGCAGAGAGAAAGAAAGGAAGAAAGAGAAAGAGAGAGAGAAGGAGAGAGAAGGAGAGAGAGAGAGAGAGAGAGAGAGAGAGAAAGAAAGAAAGA
>VZRX01007670.1:0-13533 GCA_013398075.1 Notiomystis cincta
TTGATTTTTTTTTTAATTTTTTTGAATTTTTTTTTTTGAAAAAATTCCAAAAAATTCTTAAAAAATTAAAAAAAAAATTCAAAAAAATTCAAAAAAATTTCCAAAAAAAAAATTTTCAAAAAAATAAAAAAAAAATGCCAAAAAAACCAGTGAAGGACACTCTGAGTGGATTTGGATTTAATTAGCACTGACCAACTCCTCCATCCACTTCCACCCCTCATCCTTTCCCTTCTCCAGCCCCACTCCCTGCTCCTGCTGGTGCCTGGGATGGCAGCAAACACGTTACTCATGGAGCAGCCAGCCTGCTTAAGGACCTAAATTTATTTCATTTTCTAAACTGCAGCTGGGAAAAAATAAGAAGCCATTAGGCTGTCAGTTGTCAGAGCTATACAGGAGCATCAACACATCGTGTTTTTCTTTACTGAGACATTAAATGTGTCAAGACCCAGTGATGGACTGTGTGGATCAGATTCAGAGGGCAGAAGGGATGGTGAGTGAGGGCAGGATGGTTTTCTCTGCTCTCCCAGCACTGCCAGGAGAGTCTCAGGAATTCTGTGCTTCCCTGAATGTCAGCATCCTTCAGCTGCCTCACCTTAATGGAACCAGTCACAGGTGTCTGCAGGGATGTCAGCAGGGAATGCTGAGCTCGGGTGCTCACCCCTCGCTGGATGGAGCAGGACCACGGGTCTGGTGCAGCCCTTGTGGGGAGGATTTGGATGCTGCTGGCAGCCAGGAGCGTTTCTCCCCATTTTCTCCCCGTCAGGAGGTTAATGACTGCCTGACCACGGCAGTGTGCCAGGGCAGGGAGCTGACAGGCAGAGCAATGTGGGAATCGTGACTTAAACTAAGGAGAATTCAATGTGAATGGAGGTTTTATTATTTCCCAAAGTACAGCTGGACCAGGGATTTTTATTTGGTTTTCCCCCAGTTTGTCAGATGCCCAGAAACTTCCCAAAGCCTTCAACATCCCAAGGCTCTCCCAAATGCAGTGTTTGGTCTGCATGTACACGAGATGTGTGGCAAATATTTTATTTCAGATGCTGGCATATTTGCACTGGCACTGACTGCATTCCATGTGAGTGATGAAAGGCCCTGTATAAATACGGTGTTTCCATTGGTATTGATTGCATTATGATTGCAATTACACTTGCAATGGAGCTGCCTGCATTATGGGTGTTATGAGATTGGCACTCATCATTAGTGCCTCCTGTGACCATTCTCTTTTCCCTCAAGTCATGCCTGATGCAGGAATGGAGCTGTGGAGGCAGAGCCAAGCCTGGGCTTGGGATGTTGAGTTTTCCTGCAGCACTGACCTGCCCAGGGCAATGCCTGAGTGCTTCTGCTCTTCCCACCTGTGCAGGGGGGTGGCTGATGCTCTCCTGGTTGTCACTGCTCGGTGCCTTCAGCTGGATGTCCCCTCTCACACGGGGTGGCTGAGCTGCTCTGCTCTCCTGGCAGCTCCTGCCACACTCCCTCCTGGGGTGTTGAGATCCCTAAAATTCCAAGATGCCGTTTAAAATTCCATCTTGCTCTCTGTGCTGACCTCCTCATTACAGCCCCAAATTTCCTCCAATATTCCATGTGGTAAAATGTCTCTTTTCCTTTGATTCAACCTCTGTCTTTTTTGTTGTTGTTTTTTTTTGTGAGACGAGGTGCTGCGGGCTCAGAGGCAGTTTTGATATTTTCCAAGTCAATATCTCTTCCTGCTAGGAACAAGATGTAATCTGTGTGTGTGTGCCTTCACAGGCTCACACAGAGCAGCACCAGGCTCCTGGAAGAGGAAGAAAGGGATGTGCATTCCCCAAATGCAGCAGGGAGCTCTGACATTGCCTCTCCCCGGCCTCTGAAGCTGGTGAGAGAATTGCCCTTTGCTCCCCTGCCCTGGAAATGTCATCCCGGGTGGAGAGGGAGTTCTGTGCCTGCTCCTCGCCCGAGGCTGAGGCAGCTCCGTGGCAAATTGATGAGGAGCAGATGCTTTGAGCTCAGGAAGGGTTTTCCCTGCCTGGGCAGGTGTTAATGGGAAAGGTTACAGGTATGATGGGGAGTGAGGACTAGAGTGGGAAGAGGCAGATGGATGAGGCAGGAGGTTGGGAGAAGGAGGGAGAAGCAGGATGTCTGTGCAGGGCTTTCTTCATCCACTCACTTAATTAGAGAGGAGACCCCAACCTGGCCCCCCCTGAGCCTTTGAAGGGTGGTGGGGGTTTGCTCTGGGCTCTGCCTCTGGCCTCAGCCACTGCCCCAGGGAATCTGCCTCACACTTGAAGAAAGCCAAAATAATTGTAAAAAATCCAAGAAGGGGTAGAAATGGGGAGGTGGGGATGAGGAAGGGACACAAGATACACTCCCTCTCTGACAATCCACATGAGTTTGAAGTCAAAACATTCTGTGCATGTCTGTTTTTTTCTTCCCTCACCACCTGGTAGCTATTATCAGATGACAATTTATTCCAGGCGTCCTCTTGGGAAGAGATTTCACAAGCATCAAGATTTTAAATCCAGAAAGGGCCATGATTTGCATGGTGTGTGCCTGAGCCAGTGTTTGGCTCATCTCCTATCCTGGGCTGTGCCCCTTGCTGGGGCTTTGTGTGTGTTCCCCTGGCAAAACCTCAGGATTTGGCTCTGAAGTCTGAATTCCAGGAGCTTCCACTGGCCCTTGAACCACTCCTCCAGGAAGAATCTCCAGTCACAGCTGGGGGAAGGAATGACTCTTGCACCCTGGCTGGGAGAAGCTGGGAGAGTTTTGCCCAGGCTCTGGGATGGGCTGAAAAGGGAATTTATTTTATGTAAGCTCGGGAGGTTTGCAGTGCAGAGGGAGATGGCTGCTGCAGAGGAGCAGGTAGATGGAAGGAGCACCTGTGCTACCCTGGGAGGGGAAGGTTCCCTCAGCAAACCCCAGCAAGCCTCAACATGGTTGTCTCTGATCCAGGAGTTTATCATCAGGATAAATTGGTGCATCAGGCAGAGCCTTTTGTCTTAGCTTTTCCTTTGCCTTGGAGGCTTATTAGTCAAATTGGTAACTATTAGAATATTACTTTACTGCTAATGACTTAGTAATAGGTTGCACTGAGCTGTTGCAACTCCAAAACCTGCTGTATTTTATGGGAGAGGATGGCTTTTCCCTGTGTGTCTTACAGCTTCCTGAGCTTTCTGTCAATAGAAAATTCTTCCTCTGGTGTAAAATCCCATCCCAGCTCCTTTTGCAGTCACCCTCTGGACACCCTGCTTCCCATATTCCCTAAAAGTGCCTTCCTGGTGCAGCAGCCAGGCGTGACACACGGGGCTGTGAGCACCTCGGTGCCTTGCCAACAGTGAAAATAGACTTGTCATGTTTGGTTTGGTTTGGTTTCCAGCAGATGTATTCACAAATAACTTCATTTGATGGCAATGATGGGGAAAGAAAAGAAAATCATCCCCATGATTTTCTGAATGTTATCCAATGATCTATAAAGCTAGGCAGAAATTTAAAAAATAAAAAGGGAAAGAGAAAGGAGGAATTGTGAAGAGTTTGACAAGTGTGTCAGTGTTTCTTGAACACATTACAGCACATAATTCAGTTGGCTTGAGTTCCTAGAGCGCTTCAGTGCTGGCTGCTGAGCTGGGCTGTGCTGCCTGTGTTCCCAACACACGAGGGACACAGCACGCTACAAAATGCAGGAAAAATCAGGGAGCCTTTGATGCCACTCCCAGGGCTGGAGTGATGATGTTTGAGGAGGGAGGGGAGTGACCAGATCACTTTGGTTGTCCCTTCTGCTGCCAGACCCACAAACCCCAGGGTTTACAGGGCTCAGCGTGGTGGGATCTACAAAATCCAGGGAGTCTCTGTCTGGATTTGCCCCTGGCCTGCTCTCACTGCAAATCCAAAGTTCCCAAGTGTGCCGAACACAGCAGGAGGAGCTGGCCAGGTGTGATGCACGGGAAGTGCCTGCGAGCATCCCAGGGGCTGGAATGTGCCAGAGCTCCTCTCCCTGCACTGCAGCTGCATTAGAAACCTGCTCAGGTGCTGCTGGCCGCAGCAGCCTCGGGTGTGCAGACCCAGGATTCTGGGAGGAGCTGGGCCAAGCCATCCCTGCCTGCAGAGTCCTGCTGGAGTGGTGCTGGTGCTGGTTTGTGTCTCATTAAAGAGAGGTGCTGGGTCACTCCAGCCAAGCAGCTGCTGTGCAGCACCTCCATCACACTGGATTTTGGTTTGCTGCTGTTTAAAAGGTGGATTTGTTTTGTTGGCAGGCAGTGGGTGAGGGAGCAGAGCCCAAGCAGAGGGGCTGTGTCTCTGCAATTCTGGATTAGGCAGCATGAAGCAAGGAGGAGGAAAATACAAGCAAATAATAATACTACTAATACAAGCAGAATAAAAAAATAATGTCATAGGAAGATTTAATGCAAATTGCCTTCCTGTCCTGACTGTGTGTCTGATGATCAATTCTGTGACGTGAGGTTTGGTCACCAGGACTGGGGCTCTGAGATGGGACAGGGGACCTGGAGCTGGGTTGCTTCAGCACTCCAAGGGGCCTGGTGCCCCATCTGAGGGCCCATCTCCAGGTGCCTGGAGGCATAGTGTGAGGCTTTGTCTCTTGTTTAGAGAGCCTTGGCTTTTATAAGTTCAAAAATGAGATGGCAAATTGAATTTATTCATGAGCATGGAGGCTCTCTGGGGTTTCCTCTTTAATTCAGTAGACTTGCTTTAAGGGACTCTGTTTTAGCAGAGAAAGGATGGAGTTGGTGCTTTCATCTTTCAAGCTTCCTTTACTGGTGTTCCCCCCTTGCTCCCAACTCCTGCAGAGTCTGTCCCAGAGCAGAGATGTCCCTTCTTGTGGTCCCCTTCCCTCTGTGCTGGGCCGGGTTTTTGGGACGAGGCTTCGCTCCCTGTGCAGGGATTTGGGAAGATCCATGGGGGGGGCTCAGCAAAGCCCACCCAGGGCCCACCAAGGTCTTTTCTCCTTCCTCCCCAGGCCCTTTGGAGCAGGAGCTGTGCCTCCATGCCCGGCTGGCAGCTGGCTCGTGCCGCGCTGTCACTGTCACTGCCACGCCAGCGCCGGGCTAATGGTGCCATATGGAACGAGGAGCGAGCCCGGCTCTGCCTCCCACTCCCACCCCCCGTGCTCCCAGGGAGCCCCGAGGGGTTTCCAAGCAGTGACAGGAGCAGTCACAGGCACAGGGACCCGTTAGTTGCTCTTTCATGGTTCAGCAGGCTCTGCTTCCACCTGGTGCTCTCCGGGGAGTCCCCATGAGCTCCAAAAAGTGCCGTGGGCAGGGAAAATGGGGGGGTCTGTGGGATGTCTTTGACCAGGATGAGGGTGTGTATTGGATTTGGGGGCTAAATATCCCCTCCTCAGGTTTTGGGAGATGGCAATTCCCCTCCCTAATTCATTGGCATTGCTGCTAAAAGTGAAGGTGGGTTCAGGGAAGGAGGGACACAGAGGCAGCTTCAGCCTGCGGGCACAGCTTGGGGTGTGGAGGTTTTGTGCCTTGTTTAACCTAACGAAGCACCATGGGCTGATAACCACAGAGGGCTGCCCAGCAGCGCTGGTGAAAACCACGGAAATCAGGAGAATTTTGCTGTGGTTTAAGTTTGTTACGAGCTGAGTGTCAGCCTGGGTTTGTCGTCCCTCTGGGAGCGTCAGGAGCCGGGAAGGTGCAGCGCTAAAATTCATCGCCTGCTGAGCTGGCTGCTGGCTGTGAGCACACCTCGCACTCCCAGCGAGTCTCTGGGGCTGTAAAAGCCCGTGGAAGGAGGTGGAAGGAGGTGGAAGGAGGTGATAAACCCCCAGAGACTCCGGCAGAGCTGCACCTCCACAGCTGCTCCCAGCGTAATGGGACCTCCTGAGGCACGGCGAGATCTGTACTGGGAAGGTGCCATTGAAGGACAAAGTCTGATGATGTTTGGATCTTAACGTTTTACAGCTCCCCTGCCTTCGAACAATACCTAAAAATACTAGTGTATGCAAATTATAAACTAATTTAGATGATGGAGCATGGGAATATTGCTCATACTCCCCAAGCATGGCATTTCCAATCATATCTTCGTTTCATTTTTAAGCAAAGAAATCATAATCTTGACATGTTTATCATTCAGTGCCTGCACCAATTATCTCTTTGGGTTCATTCTATAGTTCATAGAACTGATAGATTATGATCATGTTGTTAGGAGAATTGTGCAGTCATTATTCCTCCAGCTGGAGGAGAAGTTGAAAAACAATTATAAAGAATGATTCTCCTTTGGATTGCTTTTGGAGTTCATGGAGTAGGCAAGTTCCTATTACCAGGGGCCAGGAGCTGCAAGGTTCCTGCCACCAGTGGGTTTGAACTCTTGTGATCCAAACTCTGTGACTTGTGATGCTCATTTTCTCCAGCAAGCTCCAGTTGTAGTTATTATTTTTTTATGGGTTGATATCAGAGAGATGAATGCCATTGGCTGCACGAGGGCTGTGACTTGGAATGATAATTTCCAGTTTAATTACAGTGCAGGGCGCTGGGATGCACCGGTGGATACCTTTTGGGTTAGAAATTGAGACTCGAGGCTTTGCATCCAAATAACCCAATGCTGGCATCCATGTGGAATTTTGACTGGAAACCAGATGAAGTGTGGTTCCCTCAAATCAAGTATTGTTTTCTTTCAAGGTCCTTAATGAGACTCGTGGGACTGTGACCCTCCCAGTGAAAATATTTGCGGGAGATGCTGCTAAAGGAGTCCTCTGGGAATTTGGGAGTTGAAGGCAGCACGCTCCTGGGGGAGAGCTTTCCTTTGATCCCCAGAAGGAGCTCTCTAATCTCTTCCATAAACACACTTGGGCAGCTCCAGGGTGATTTGGCAGCCTTGCCTGTGTGATGGATTGTCCCTGGAGGACCACGCTGCCTCCCCGCTCCTCCCTCGCCCCAGTTCTCCACTCACACTATCGAATTTTCAAGTTACTTGACCAGAAGGCAGCAGAACCAGAAAAACAAATGTCTCGTCAAGACATTGCTCTCATGCAAGGCTTTTGCCTCCTTGTCTCTCCAGGGCTTTTCTTTCCCTCCTCATGTCCCAGCTGGTGTCAGGACACGAGCAAAGGGCCATTCCCAGTGCCTTGGCTGTGTCTGTGCTTATCCAATTTGGGACTGGATGAAGCCCCCCGTCCCCCAGGCCTTTTTGTTTTGCCTTCTCCAAGTGGTCAATATCGACTGTTCGAGCACAGCTATTCATTTAAGAATGCACCTTGTCAATATTTATGTAGCCTGTAGCTGGCTGAGTGTTCCAGAGCAGTGTGGGGGGTGCTGGACGGACAGGAGGAACTCTCCAGCTGGGAAGGGCTCTGTGCTGGGGAAGGAGGGAGCAGACTTTGGGGGGCTCTGGTGATTTTTGGTGCCTTGGGGTGGCAGTTTCCTCGCTGTGCTGGTCACACTTCCCTCCTCCTGCTCTGAACTTCTTCCTTTCCCTCTTCATCCCCACTCTGGAGGCTCAGATTTTCCTTTGGGGAAGGGAGAGGACAATCACATGCTTGCCATGAGACCCTCAGTTCCTTCTGGGAACAGAACTTGCTTCTGCTGTTAATTACCTGTTTAAATTGCCTGGCCCATAAAGGAGAACCCTCAATTAGGTTATTCAGGTGTTGCACACCCAGGGAAGAAGGGTGAATGTCCTTAATCCAAGCTCATGTTTTAATATGAAACCTGTTTTTGTATGTTGGATATAGGTGCCAAGAGTCTTAAAACTTTAGAGGAAAGATGGCAAAACCAGCATTATTATTTATTATTTTCCAACACCTCCCACCCCAAGCTCCTGGAGTTAACAGGCTCCCTGTAGTTCTCCACTGGCTGGGATTTGGTAGATGGATAAACACATTTTATTTCTTTAGAGAGGGGAAAGGTTGTTTACAAGTTTTAAACCAGAATGGAAATGTTGTTTTCTGTCAGGAGCATTTCATGAACAATAACGAAATAATGTTTAAAGAGCCTTTGAAGTGTCCCTTTCAAACACAAAACTGAAGTGCTGGGGGGAATATTGAATGTCACCAACACAAGGTATTAACACTTATTAATGAGCTAAGAGAAGAATAAAATGCAACTGAAAGCAGAAATTCATGCCTGACACCAAAACCTTTGTGAAGGCAGTGTCAGATCTCCACAAAAGAGGGTCATATCTTTATTTAAAAACAAATAAAGCCACAAAATGTGCTTTGGGGGGAAAATCAGCCAGGGGGCTTCCAGACTTACATTGATGTTATATTAATGGTGGTCAGGGGAAGATGTTTCTGGGTAGGAAACACCTGAGGAGCTGGCTCTGAGCTTCTTGCATTTCCTTAAACAATGTGATGTGGATGTGCTTAAGTGCTGCTAATTCTGCTTGACAGTGCTTTTCTCAAAGTGTGTTTGACTACTTTTTTAATATTAGACATTAAAGAGGGTAATATTTTTGGTGAATCCTCCTTTTCCTTTTAATTATTGCAGCAGGGATACAAAAAGCTTTTAAAAACACGTCCTCTGTTGAGACAGAGCAAGACTTGCTTGTCCTGAAGAGCAGGTCCAAGGAGAACACAGGACATATTTCCAATTACTTCATGGCCAAACCCATTACAAAATAAAAAAATTTCCAAGTGCCAGAGGAGGGAGCCAGCAAAACACAGGAAATCAGAATGTTTCTGCCTTTTTAATATCTCTTTTCCTAATGAAATCAGAAGAAATCGAGTGGAGCAGCACCAAACTTTGCTGTCACTTGAGAAAGAGCTGATAAAGTGGTGTCAGTGTGTGACTGATGAGTTGGGAGCACTCAGTTTGAAAATCAAAAGTTTGTGGCTCTGGGAGGACAGGGCTTTCTCCTTTCTGCTCTGCCCACCTGCTTCAGTCTATTTTTCACAATAACCTCAGGGGTTATTTTTGGCCTTTTCCCTGCTCTTGCAGCACAGAGTTATCCATGGGGATAACTTGGGAATTTATGCTTGTCCGGGCCTGTCACTGCTCTCCCCACAAAGCAGAGATGGCTTTGCTGATGGATGGGCCAAGGCACACAACAATTCACAGCATCACAGGATGGTTTGGGTCAGAAGGGACCTTAAATCCATCTCATTTCAACCCCCTGCCACGACCAGGGACACCTTCCACTAGCCCAGGTTGCTCTAAGTCCCATCCAGCCTGGTCTTGGACACTTCCAGAGGTCAGCATTCACAAACTCCCTGGAAAAAGGATTAATAGCAGGAATTGTCCCTCCTGCAGCATCCCTTCCTGGGAGGATGTTGGGTGTGCATGGGAGACGTGCTGGAGTGCAGCTCAGCGCTTCCATGGGGAATGTGGGGACCACAGTTCTGCCTGGAAAAGCTGGGGGAGGCAGGGAAAAGGACATCTGTGAGATGCCGGAGGCGTCTCTCCACCCCGCAGCGTGGCTGTCGGAGGCAGGGATGGAGAGAGCTGCGCTCTGCCCTGGGCAATGCAGGCAGGCTGGGTGACCCAAAACTTCCCTGTGCAGCCCCAAAACTCCTCTGCAGTGCCTGGGATGGGTGGGAGCTGCCATTGCCACTCGGTTTTGGGCCTCGCCTTTTGGTTTGCCTGCGCTCCGTCACTCCACAAATCCCCATTCCCCATCGCCTTGCAAAATGCCTGCGCCGCATATGAAATGGAGGAGATAAAATTACAGGAGCCGAGAATTGGCCGGGCTCTGTGCAATATATAACATACCAGATGGTCCTACAGGATGCCTCTGAAATATCTGTGCAATAGCATTTTAAGAAACTGATATAACTGATCAGGCAGCATATGGAAAAGACTTTCTGTGCTGTGTGAGGGTGCGGTGCCCCCTCTCCCAGCACCTGCTCTCCCTCCCCAAATTAGGGGTGCCACACAACAATGAGCATCTCCCTTCTTTAAGGAGAAATGTTCCCATCACACATGTGGGACAGGGCCCTGCAGCTGGGAGAGCACCATTCCAGCATGAATTTTTATTTTTAATAAAAAAAGAAATAAAGTTGTTGTCATTAAAGGGCAGAGTGAGAACACGGTGGTTTGGTGGCTTCTTCACAACGACAACCTCCAGGATGGCCTTTTCCTGGGAGCATCCCAAGGATGGGGCTGTTTGCATGGAGTTTGTGACCACCCAGACTCCTTCCTGCTGCTCTGTTGTAAACAGGGTTTTGGCCACATATTTCGCACCTCCCAGTGCCTTAAGCAGAGTGCAGTGGGTTTGTGGGAGCAGACAGACCCCAGAATGCTCCTGGTGGAAGGGAACGAGCACCTCCCTCACCCCTGGGCAGCAGCACAAGCCCTGGGTTTCCAGCTGGAGTTTGTGCCCCTCCCTCCATCCTTTGAGCCTCTCCAATCCATCCAATTTCAGATGCATCTCATGTGCTCATCCTGCCCGTGGTGCCCCTGGGCTGCCGCTCGCCCTGTGCACATCCAAGGCCTCTCCTGCCTGTTTGCTATTCCCTGCTCTTCTCCCTGCCTGTCTGCCTGGCCTCACACACGGGCTGACCCCTCTGTCAAACAGAGAGGACAATATTTCCTCTCCACAAGGCTCAGCTCATATTCTTTGAGGTAGTTCGGGGTCACAGGATGAAAGGCTCCTTGCTGCTTCTGCAATGAGTCCAAGTCGAGCTAAGAATAGATCTATAAACAAGCCAGGAGGGGAGGCTTCCCTGGGGAACCTCTTGGAGAATGTCATTGCTGGAGTCACTGTCACAGGAGATGTGGACCCTGCCTTTGCCATGTGGGGCACAGCTCTGGGCAAATCCTCCCCCAAATTGCAGGTTGCTTTTGGTCCCGAGGAGAAGCGCTGGGGTTGGACACCCCAAGCTGAGGCAGGAGAGGGAATATTGCACCCCATGGCTGCAGGAGCCGTGGTGGGCGATGCTGCAGGATGCACCTGCTGAGCTCTTGGTGGGATCTGGAGTGATGGAACCAATTTCCCTCCCAAACCTGTCTTGCTGGGTGCCCTCAGAGAGGGGTGAGGGCTGGGATGAGCTGCAGGGCTGGGTTTCTGCCAGCACGTGAGATGCTCTGGCAGGAGGCTCCACGCTCAGTTGCTACCCACACTCATGCAGAGAGGTATTTAGAGCTGTCAGTCTGGCGTGCTGTCTGTCTGTCCACCCACCCAGGCATCTATAAAAATCCAGGCTGGATTAAATGTCTGTCAGAGCCCTGCTGCTGAGGCCAGGGCTCCTGACGCAGATCCTTGTGCTGGAACCCCACGTCCAGGCAGAGAGGGTCGGCACTGGAGTCAGAAATGTGCAGCTTGATCAGCGTGATCCCTGCTTCTGGAGTAATCTACACAAAAGCCAAGAGTGGGAATCTTGCAGGAAGCAGACTTCCCTCCTTTGTCTTTCCCGACTCTGTCCTCTCTGTTATCTTGACGGCTTCTGCTTGGCTGCCGTGTTGCTCTTTAATCTGGAGCCCTCTGTTCTTACCTGAGCTAAAGAGGCTTGACGAGGAAAGCCACTGAACTCAGAGAAAAATGAAAAGGAGTAAAGCTTAAAAAAACACGTTTTCTTTCTCTCTCATTCTTAAAAAAAAAAAAAAAGGAGAAGAGAAAACCCAACCCCCAGAAGCGCACAGCCAGTGAGCGATGCCTGGATTCATCCTTGAACCATCTCCTGCTTATGGAACAGGGATGCATCATTTCTGCCCTGTTTTCTTTCTTTCCCCCCCACTCTCTCCCTGACATTCAGTCATTTTGATCAAAGCCAGGCAAACAAAAAAACTCTTTGCTTTCAACCCATTGACTGGGAGAAGGGGATCCTGCCCCAGTCCTGGCGAGAGCATCTTTGGGGAGGGTGGGATGGGGAGCCTGGAGCAGTGGGGCGTGAGGAGATGGAGGGTGGCACAGAAGGAATTTGATGCCTGCGTGGAGATAATGTTTTGTACATGACAACAATGGATAATTACTGTGATCAAAGCTCTGTGTGAGGGTATCTGGTGTTTCATTGCTCCTGGCGCTGGCCCATCCTCCTGATGGCTGAGGAGGGGAGCAAACTCCCTCGCTGTCTTTTCCCACCATCCTCCTTCCCATGAGGATTTCTCCCAGGACACGGGGTAATCTGGGAGGTGGTGGTGTTTTAGGGGGTGACTGGGAGCACCTGGGGATGCTCTGTGGCCGGGCTCTCCTCAGGAGTGCCCAGAGAGGGCGACGAGCACAATCAAAGTACAAGAAATTCTCTTTAAATGTAAGAAAAGCTGTTTCAGGGAAGTGGTGCTCCAGCACTGGAATGGGCTGTCCAGGGCCGTTGTGGGGTCCCGACCTCCTGGTGCTGCCACGTTTTCCAGTGCTCACAGCACATCTTTGGAGGTGCCTCATCCAGCATGCGGCAGGTAATGATTCTTGACAGGAATTAGGACCCTGTCCATCTGGCCCTGTTCTGCCATCTAACAAGAGGAGATAAGTGCACTTAACAACACACCAGCTCTTGTTCAGGCCCCTTCTTCCCAAGCCAGAATCAATAGCAGGTCTCTACAGCTTTTAGAGACTTAGATCCCATCTTTTCATCTCTCTCTCTCACTCATTTTTCCCAAGCAGCATGCGCATGATTTCTCTTTTTTTTCACGCTGCGGAAATTTTCCCGTTCTACCTTTCATCTACACCCGCGTGGTGCTGGCCCAGCCAGGGCTGCAGCTTGCACACCAGATAAGAAACCATACCTGGGTTCCCTGATCCCCTTCTTCCCCTCCCCACTCTCCTGGTTAGGAGCTCTCCCACAGTCGCCTTTATCTTCAAAGTGCTTAACAAACACTAATTAATCCCCCCAGCAACCCGCTGGGGGAGGTGAAGCTCAGCTGTTTGCCCTTAGCCACTGATGCCAACGCCCTCGGTTCTCCCCCTGGGTTTCCTCCCTGCTTGCTGGGTGTGTTTGCCCCGGCTTGGAGGAGCTGGGTGCTGTCTCATGGAAGGCTGGCAGCACAGTTGGTGTCTGTGTCACAATGCCTGGGGACCTGTGTGGAAAGAGCCTGACTGTTGGCACTGCAAACGGGACCTTCAAGAGGTGAGCAGTGCTGCTTGCTCCGTCTCCTCCCGAGCCCCAACTTGCTTCTCCCTTGGCTTTTCCTGCTCATTTAGTCGCTTTGTCCAGCTTAATTGTTCTGTTTGCCTTCCCCCCGGGGCTGGGTGGATGCTGCTGGCCTGGCCTGCGGTAACTCACAGTGTTTGCCCTTGGTGAGGGCTGTGGGGATGAAAAAGAGCTTGGGGAGGATGGTCAGGGGGGTCCTTGTGCTCCCTGCAGAGCTTGGGGTGGTTGGTGCTCGATTCATAGAATCACGCGATGGTTTGGGTTGGTATCACCTCATTCCAACCCCCTGCTATGGGCAGGGACCCTTCCCACTAGACCAGGTTGCTCCACACCCCATCCAGGTTGTTTATTCCTGCAGGAGCTCTGAGTTCAGAGAGCCTTTTAAAAAAAGAAAAAGAGAAAAGCGAGAGGTTTTTTTTCCCTCTCCTTGCGCGAAATGCAAATCAATAGCTGTTGTATTCACATTCTAACAAGATGTCAAGGAGAAAAGGGTAGCCTTTCATTCAGCAGAGCACACACACACACCCCGAGGGAGGGGACAGGAAGGAGGGAGGGGGGCGGGAGGAGGTTGCGGGGGC
>VZRX01007670.1:13603-36677 GCA_013398075.1 Notiomystis cincta
GCTGCGGAGAGGGCACGGGGGTGAAATCCACAGGCACGGCGGGTTTGGGAAGCTTTCTGCTTCCCTGGAGCCCTCTGCTCCCCATCCTGCCCACCCCAGAGCTCCTGCTCCCCATCCCGCCCACCTCAGCTTCCCTTCCTGCCCACCCAAACTCTCCTACTCCCCTTCCTGCCCACCCAAAATCTCCTGCTCCTCATGTTGCCCACCCCAGAGCTCCCACTCTGCTTCCCCACACCTCCCAGTGTGAGCAGACACCACTCCTTGCAATGCCACAGCCCTGCAGAGAGGTTCCCTCCAGTTCCCTGGGGCTGGTCCCTGGGATGGCCTGTGGCAGGGTGTGAGATGCTGGGGTTGGGAAGGAGAGTGGAGGTGGTCAGGGCAAGGATGGTTCTCGGGATCCCGGGGAGCTCTGTGGCTTGAGGTGATGCAGGGATCCCTCTGCAGGGATCACCTCTGGCAGCCAGGACCAGCCCAGTGGAGGCTGCTCTGGTGGCAGGGACGTGATGGAGCATCCCTGATGGGAGCTCCTCACCCTGCTCTGCTGCACTGCTCTGCCCCCTCTCCCCGGCTGTGCAAGGAGAGGGTGAGGGAACCTCTGCTTCACTGAAAACGTGTTATTTCCCCCAGAGACTACTCTGGTCCCAGATGTGAATATGCATTGAGACAGCTGGGGAAAAAAACCTCTGGAAATACACACAAAACCCATGTCTAAATGTGCCCAGCGGACCAGAATGTCTCCTCTCCGATCGGGGGCTGCCTGTCAAATTTAAATATGCATTTTAGATTCTCTGCTTGATATCGGAAAGCAAACAACCCCAAATATCCCAGAAAAGCTCCACCAGCTAAATACATATTTATACACCTTTTTATTATGTGTCTTGGAAATCAAACAAATGAAACAGGCCAGTGCCTGCTCGGTCCTGCAGAGCTGGTGAGCAGAGATGGATTTGTTTGGCTGATCAAAGCACATTTGTTCCCATTTTGCAGATGGGAAGGTAAAGGCAGCGAGGTACCAAAGGTCTGCTCCGAGGTCACCCTCAGAGCTGTGTTTGGCAATTCGGGTGCCAGCCTAATTGGCCAAAATATATGCAAAGAGAGCAGCTCAATGTGTGCTGGATTTGGGTAATAATCACTGCCAGGTGGAAAAAAAAAAAGCAAATGGGAGAAGTGTGGTGGGAGAAAAAAAAAGTAAAAATGTGTTGTTTTGAAACTTACCCAAATATAGCTTTTCAACTCAGGGTTTGAAAGCAGAGCAACATGTTTGTTCTGAGTCCATCAAACATTTCTGTTAATTAGAAATGATTTCTTTGTTCATTTCCTTTAGTTCCTCCAGGATAACTTTATTTCTTTTTGCCTTGGGCGGATTCGGAGCTCGCTGTGTGGGTTTGGAGAATGAGCTGCAGCCACAGGGTTCAGCTGAGCCCCAGAGCAGCTCAGGTTCCCCTGGGGACAGATGTCCCTGTCCTGGGCTGGCCAGGGAGGATGCAGCCACATGCCTGGCAGCCCTGGGAAATCCCAAATGCCTCTTTGCAGCTGTTTTCCCAAAATACTTGTGAAGCAAAGGATAAATTTGCTTGGTGTCATCTGCTGGGGTGTCAGTTAGAGGGAAATTCAGGACAGAAATATCCCTGTCCTCATCCCAGGCTGGGGGAGATGCTCAGTGTGATGATTTAGCTCTTTCAGAGGTCAAGCAATATAACTTTATTCTTATTAAAGGAACTAAATCCTCAGTCATGTTTTCCTTGGTGCTTTCCTGAGGATGCAGGAGAATGGGATGCCTCCAGCAGATAATGTGGAAATATGATTTACTTAAAAGCTTTTTAAAACTTCTGGTTTATTCATGCAGAGTAGAAAATGAAGGAAGAATAATGGTTAAAAAACAGAGAAAGTTTGTCCTGGTGGCGTGTGCTGAGCTCCCATCCCTCTCTGGATGAGGGTACCCCTTCCACAGCAAAATGGATATGGCTTTGTGCACCAAAGCTGCTATTCCTGCTCCTCCTGGTGCTGCTGTGTATGGAAATAATGCCAGATAAAAGGGATGTGCATGGACAGGGATGTGGTGGTATCGAGTTGTAACAAGTGGTGGAGAGAAATGGGGGAGAAAAGTCTCAAGGAGAGGGAATGATCAGGGATTTTATGGCTGGATTTGGATGCCAGGAGGGCTCTGGCCTCAGCTCTGTGGCAGATTGTGGGACTTGGTGTTTGTGGATCCATCACCCTTCTGGGATCCCTGAGTGTCTCTTAGCCAGGTGCTCCCTGAGGGGATGGTTTAATGCAAAAAAGGAGTCTCAGGGGAAAAGAATGCAGGGAAATGGTGTGTCCTGGGGATGCAGGGATGGTGAGAGCAAGCCCAGGTAGATGAGGACAGACTAAGGCGAGGAGCAGGTGAAACCCTGGGGTGTGGGATGTAGGGGAGTGTGTGGGCACCAGTGCCAGAAAGCTGTGGTGGGTTAGCTGGAAAGCCAAAATATGGGGCTGAAAGTTCTCTTGGGCTGGCCTGGAACTCAGAAAGAGACCTTTAGCCATGAGTTAGTGGGGAAAGAGGCTGGAGCAAAACTGAAAGATTTTAATTTGTCTTTAAGCGTTAAAAAAAAAAAAAAGCTTACAGTCTGTTTCTAACAAAGCTGCAATTAATGAGAAATAAGAAACATCCTTTTGTTTATACAATGTCAAAAATAAGTACTATTTGTTTTGGAAACTAACCTTTGCAAAGAGGTTTTTTTTTTTGGTGGGTTTTTTTTGGTGGTTTTTTTTTTTTTTTGGCAATGCAGCAAACTTGAGCCCTGGCTGGTGAATGCCTTGGTCTGGAGGTGGCTGTGGCAGGGGGACATGGCAGGGGCAGCTGTCCAAGCCCTGTGCTGGGGATGCTCAGGGCTCAGCACAGGTGTGGGAATGTGCCAGGGAGGGGGGTCTGGGGGAAAGAAGGGAAGTTTTGGCATCCTGGAAGGAAAGAAGAGCCTGAGGAAAACTCCCTGGGGCTCTGCAGGTACCCTGAGCTTGATGTCTTTTGGGGGCTCTGTGAGCTGCTGAAGGGAAAAAACCACGTCTCCAGTTGGGATGCACAGGGAAGATTGCTGCTTGGTTTCAGAGATTTTGTGTGAAAAACACCCACTCATGCTAAAAAGCTTGGATTGCTCCCTGCTTTCCTCAGCAGGAGGAAGAGCTGCTGCTGCCTTCCCGGCGAGGGGAGCAGAGGGCAGGGTGAGCCAGGGGGCTGAAGCCCGGGGCTGCCCCACCAGCCAGCTCCAGTCTGGGAGTGAAAAAATTCCCCTTTGCAGGCGGCTGGTGCAGGAGGAGCCGGTGCGACCGTGCCTGCGTCCCGAGGCTGCTCCTCTGCGTCCCGGGGCTGCTCCTTCCATCGCAGAGCTGCTCCCCGCATCCCGGGGCTGCTCCTTCCATCGCAGAGCTGCTCCCCGCATCCCGGGGCTGCTCCTTCCATCGCAGAGCTGCTCCCCGCATCCCGGGGCTGCTCCTTCCATCGCAGAGCTGCTCCCCGCATCCCGGGCAGCAGCTGGTGCCGGGAGGGATGCTCGAGGGGTCGATGCCTGCATTTAACTCCCTGGTTGCGGAGTGAAACCCGCAGGAGAGCGAGTGTGCGTGTGTCAGTCAGCATCCTGAGCCAATGGGTGCCCGGTAGGAGGTCTGCGCTCCCGGTGCACGCACGGAGCCCGGCGCTCCTTCTGCCAGTTGTGCGCGAGTGTGTGTGCGTGTGCAAGGGGCGATCAGACACCCTGACTGCCTGCTCCCGTCTCTCCCCCTCTCTCTAGCTCACTAACTCCGTCTCCCTCCCTCTGCAAACATTGGATTTAAACCTGCTCAGAATTCAGCGCAGACGAAAAGCAGCGGCGGCAGCAGCAAGCAGCAAGCAAAGCGGCCGCTCGCCTACCGCAGCTCCAAGATGTACCATCCTGCCTGCTGGATCGTCTTCACGGCCACCACTGCCCTGCTCTTCATCCCAGGTAGCGCAGAAAGCTTTTTCTCCAGCGGATGGGAGGGCAGGGGCTCGCAGGGTGGGAGAGCCGAGCGGGGTCTGCGCGCAGGGGACCCGGGCTCCGCGCACATTGCGCACGAACGCGCACATGCAGGCAGGCAGCGAGTCGCTCTGCAGCGGGGGATTGCCCAGTGCTCCCAGTGAGGGGCTCCGAGAGCCGTGCTGGACCCTCGGGTGGGCTCCGATCCGCCGGTACCTGAGCGGTGCCTGCAGTGGGGGCTGGCCCGGATCGCGCAGCAGCCCCGAGCTGGGCAGGGTCTGTCCGCTCGGGCATCCTGTGCCTCGAAATGATGGGCTCGTGCAGTTTTTCCCCGTCAGAGTTGGGCACCTGCTGTGCCCCCCCTCTTCTGAGAGCTGTCATGCTATTCCCTGTGCTCCTCTCATCCGCGCTTCCCTGATTCCTGCCAGGCAAACTCGGCGCCTGCTCCTCGCTCCCTTTTACAAAGTGGAAATGAACCCCCCGCCTCAATCCAGGCACCCGGGGAGGCCGTGCCGGTGCCGCAACCTCCGTGAACTGAGCGGGTGGCTCCCGAAATGTGGGTTGGTCTCGTCCCCACGGCTTGCCAGGGGAGATGCTGGGTTTGGATCCAGCGCTGGCTCCGTGCTGATGCTGGCGGGGCAGCGAGCGCTGCATCCAGCGAGGGTGATGGGGGTGGGCAGCAGAGCTGAGCGCCAGGGGGAGGAAGGCACCGGTGTATTTTTGATGATGATGTGCACTTTCAGCAGCTGGAAAGATTACCATCCCTGTGCAAGCAGATGGGGACTGGGTGTCGAGGCTCGGATCCGATCTTAACCCAGTGTGGGTTTTCCATGACTGCCAGGGAATTCTGTTGGACTCGGAGGGCTGTGCCAGGGAGAGGCAGCGCTGTGATTTCAGCAGCTGCCCGTGGTTCAGTTACAGCGCTTTGCTGTGCAGGGTTGGTGTGTGTGGAAGAGGGTGAGGCTGGCAGGGAGAGGTTTCTCGTGTCACAGCTGGCAAACAGCTCTGCCCACGAGGCTCCTCGGGCTGAACTTGCTCGTGGGGGCTCAGGCCATGCCACCAGCCACATCCCAGGGCCCTGTGGAGCTGTCACAGTGCAAACTGAGCTGACCAGTGGCTACAAGACCCCCTGCAGTGGGCTGGGTACCACTCTGTGGGATGGCAGGGGGCTGGGATGTGCATCAGCACTGGGCTCAGGGCTGTCCCCTGGCCTGAGCTCTGGCTGGCTGGGGAGCAGTGGTGGAGAACCCTTGGCAGCAGAGCCTCGAGCTCCCCAGCGACACCAGAAACCAAAATGGTGCCTCTGTAGTTTAGCACATGAGCACGAGGGAGCCGTGGCTGTGTGAGCTGCCTGACTTGGTGCATGTGAAGGGTTTTTTGCAAATAGATCTTGAGCAGGACAGGGCAGGCGTGCCTCAGCAAGGCTGTGCTGAGCAGAGCATTGGCTCTTTCACCCTCTTGCTGGATGAGGTTCTGTGGGTTGGAATTGCAAAGAAATGGATGGAAGCAGCCGTGAGGGCCAAATGGGAGGACGTGTGACAATTGATGGGCTGTCATCAAGATGTCCTTAAGCTGCAGGAGCTGGCAGAGACCTGACAGGGTGCATTTGCTGTTTGCCAGTGCCCTGCTGCAGCTTCCTCAGGATGTGGCTGTTTGGGCCAAGGCCTGGGCTGGCTCTGGCCTCTGTGTGTGCCAGGGAAGGAAAAGCCCCCTGCATTTAAGCCCCTGGAAACTTGGGAAAGGCTTCTTGATCCACCCTTATGCGGTTGTAGCTTTCCCTTCTTATTTCTATTAAGCAGCTGTATCTGCTTTGTCTTTGGATGTCCCCTGAGCTAAACCAGCCCAGGACTTTGCCTGGCTGGGCTCAGCCCTTAATCCACCAAGCCAAACCCTTCTGCCTGCATTAGAGGAAGGGAAATACTCTGGGCTGCTTGGTGCTTTGCCTTCTACCCTGGATTTGAATCCTCCAATCCTTTTCCTTTGTGCCTGGCTTGCAGAGGTTGGATGTTTTCCCTCCCTGCCCAACCCGTCCCAGCAGTGATTTCAGTCATGGTTTCACTGCCATGGGCTGGAACACGAATCGTGTTGGCAAAGTCGTGGATGGCAGAGGGAAGGTGAATGGTCCCTGCTGTCCTTTGGAGCTTGTACCTTCCCAAAGTGGTTTTTTTGGGCTGTTTATTATTCACAGGCGTAATCCCAAAGGTTTTATGCAGGTGTCGCTCCCCTGGGATATGCAGAGGCTGTTTCTGAAGTGCAAACTCTTTCCCTTTCCGTTTTTATCCGAATCCTGCGGGAGTTTCACACGGGGTGGTTAAAGTGAGAAGGGAACCTGCTTTTAGAAGGTGTAATTAGAGTGAAGGGAAACATCACAACTTGAAGGCTCCTGCAGAAAATAGCATCGCAAAGTTATTATTAGCTGTAATAGCTTATTTGCCAGTTTCTCCTCTTTCTGCTGCTCCCACCTCTGTCCTTCCCCCCTTCTCTTATTTTTGTTAGGAAAGATGCATTTTTCCCATTGGGTCTCGTGTCGTCTCGTTACCAATTTACTCTCATGGAATCTAAAGACACGAAAGGTTAATGCAATAATGAAACCCTGACCCCGCTGGTCATGGAGAGCGTCTTACTCTGCAGCTTTTTATTTCTCTGTAAGACAAGTTTCTATCTAAAATAATTTCGAAGGCTTAATGCTGTTGTCATCTGGAGCCTTGGGGGAGGTGGGTTCCTGGACATGGCTTGCTCTCTGAGGTGGGAAGGATGCTGAGGATTTTTAATGAGCCCAGCACTGCAGGATAGGGAGGTGAGTGGGTAATTTAATTGTCAAGCTGTTGGCAAATGCTTTGAACTGCTGGGCAGTGTGGGTGCTGCTGTTTAGAGGTGAGGGTGGGCTGTGATACAGAAGGAATTTGGGGCAGGGGGGGATCTATTTGGCTGAGCTGCAGCTACAGGGTGACATCATGGCTCTACAGGTGGCAAAAATCAATGCTCATCAGCCTCTTCAGACATTTATATCGCTGCCCTTGCAGGCTGAGGGAAATTACTTGTCATGGCAGTGGCTCCTTTCAGAGGTCAGAAATCTGGCAGTGCAGGGGGAGATGGACAATCATGTTTTTCACTGCTGCAGGGCACTGGGATCAAGGTGAAGCTTGTAGAGCTCGGGGTGTCCCCCAGTGCTCCACCATCACCCTCACACCCAGGACCTGCTTTCTGCATCCCCCCAGAGACTCTGTGTGATCTCACCCTTGCTGAGGCAGCCTGGCTTTGGTGGTGGTTGTAAAACCCATCTGAATTTACAAAGTAGACATTGCAGGCATTAAAAACACCTTCCCATCCCTTCCTAAAGGGGTTCCTGCTGCAGGAGCATGCTTTTCCCACTGCCTGTGACGTGACTGTCACCCCTCTCCGGGGGCATTGCCAAGCTAGTGGAGGGCTGCTGATGCCACTAAGCCTGAGAATAAGTACCTGGAGCACATTTTTGCTGCTTTAGTGTCATTTCAATATGAGCAAGAGGGGCTTAAAGGCATTTTCTGTGCTCTCCCAGAGGCTGGGCATAGGTGTGGATAAGGCACTGCAGCCATCAGTCTTCCATGAGTCAGGGAAGCTGGGGAAGGTGTCCCAGCAGGATGGGATGTGAGCCCAAAAACACTGTCTGGCCTTCCACTGCCTCTCTCTGAGGCTTGGCCAGTCAGAGGGGGATTTCTCCATCTCCTGGCTCCCAGAACAGGGAGAAGGCTGGTGTTGGCCTCTCAGAGGATGTTTTATTTCTGCAGGGGAGGAACAGCACTCGCTGTCATTTCCAAACGATGTGGGGAGGGAGTGTGACGGCAGAGGGGCACACACAGCCCTCGCTCCGTGCAAATCCCCCCAGTGCAAGTTCCCAGAACAATTTGCCCTGGGGACTGTGGGTTTTGGGGCTGGTGGCTCCAGCAGCTGTGCCTTTCAGGGTGCCCCAAAGTGCTGAACCTTGCTTTGTGTTTTCCAGCAGCTTCTCTTTGACAGCGTCTCCTTTGTGCATTCCGTGCTTGCAGACGGCCGGGTGGAGGAGCTTTGCTGGTGCGAATCCCTGTGAAAAACTGAAAAGGGAGAGATGTTTCAAAGGCACCGATGGGAGCTCTGTGCCTTAACTGGCGCCTTTGAAAATCTTCTCCAAAGGCTTGAATATTTGGTTATGGCGAATTTTGAGCTGCATAAACAGCTGTGTTCATATTTTACACTTGAATATGAAATTTGGAGTTTGTGCTTTGCTTGGTAAGAAACTGAAGTCACTGAGTGAGGGTGTTGGGGTGCTGTGATAAACCCTGACAGATTTGAGGGGAGCAGGGTACCCAGGAGGATCCTTCTGCTGCAGTCAGGTGGGGATAGAGGAAAACTTGTTGGTTTTTATCTGTAGTTTCCTTTGTGACCCTGGGGTCACCCTCAGCTTTGCAGCCCTGCCTTTCCCATCCCCAGTTAGGCAAAACTGGGGACTGATCCTGAAATCCTGAACTCTTCTTATCTTCTGAGCATCCCCTGAGATGCTCTCGGCTGCTGGCATGTGCAGGATGGGGAGTGATTTCAGCTGTCACACTTCTCCTTTTTGTTTAAACTTAAAAATAATAACAGCTTTGCTGCAAATCTCCTTGCCTCCCAGTCATCTTTCCCTAATGAAGGCACGGTACTTATAATTACCAATGCGGCAACAGCACATAACAGAGGTGGCTTTGACACTTGCTGCTCCGTGGGTGGGTTTTTCCAGGGAGCTCCTCTTTGCTTCATGCTTAGAGAGAAGAAACACTTTCCTGCCTGCTTCTCCAAAGCTCTGGGATTGTGTTTTCACCCTTTGAGGGTGACCAGGCAAGGTGGCTTGTCCTGTGAGAGTGGCAGGGGATGTGTCACCCCTGTGAACTGATGGACGTCAGGTGTTGTGAGGTCTGGCTGAGTGGGAGCTGGGGGATTCTCCCTCTAGTCCCAGCTTAGGCTCAGAGAGTGTGGGGTGGCTGAGGGTTCCATCAGTGGGACACTCAGGTGCTGCAGGGACCTGTCAGTGTCAAGAGCCACCTCCCTGGGAGGAGCTGCTTTTGGGAAGCTGAATCTGTTGCCTGTGTGGCAGAGTCATGTGCACCAGGGACACGTGTGAGATGAGGCAAGGAAGGGGGAAAAAGAGGAGATATTTTTAGGTTTACTTTTCTGTGAATTCAGTGCTAGTGAAAAGTGCTGGCTTGACTGCTCTGGAGACTGAAGTGGGCTGCACAGTGCAGGGAAGGGCTAGCCCAGGAAAGCTTCCCTGTGAGCTCAGTACTTTGGGATGGGATACTGGGACTGGACTCATCAGCTCAGACAGCCAGGACAGCAAAGCCACGGGGCATGTCTGTAGTGTTGAGCAGGGCTGGTGCACTTGGTGGGGTTTCCCAGTGGATGTGGGATTCCCAGGAGGGCAGCTGGGGTTACCTGTGCATCATGTGGCTTTGTCCTATGTGATTCACCCCATGGGCTGCTCCTCCTGGCTCCTCAGCCACATGAGGACCAGTTGATCCTGCAACAGGAGGGCTTGGACTTCCTTGTGGTACTGCCCTTTCCACTAACCAAACTTGACATGAGTATTCCCGTGCTCCTTGCAGAGGATGGAAGAAGAGGTCTTCATGTGGGGCTTTGGCCCACTGAGCAGCTCCAAACTGGTGAGACTGGGCTGAGCTGGGCTCTGCCCCACATGTTTTCCAAGCAGTGTCACTCTGCCCACCCTTCACCTCCTCTCTCCCAACTGTTTACTTCTGCCTTTTGTTTCCTGGACTTGTTGCTATGCATGAGGCATGTGGAAGGAGCTCCAGCAAATATAGGCCACACTTTGATTGTTCAGCAAGCTGGAAAATGATGATTATAATTTTTGACAGAAGAGAAGGAGGGGGAAGGAGATCTCTGGGCTTTCAAATCTGCTCTGTCATAAGCAGGATCTTGCAAGGGCCTTCTGATGACTTCTCCCGCCCCAAAGGAAATGGCGTTTGCATAGCAAGAGGGGTTAGAGGAAAAATTCCTCTCCTCACAAGGACAAAGTGGCACTTCTTTCACCAAGCCTTCCACCTCGTGTGGCGGTCCTGTCACAGCACATCAGCCAAATGTGGTTGGTGTTGGCCAGTAATTGACTGGGAAACATCTGAGAGAAACCTGGATGCTGCTAAAAACGTTCTCCTTCCTGTTAGAGCAGTGCACAGGGTGCATCCCTCGGGATGCAGAGGCGCTGGCAGAGCAGTGCCCGCAGCGCCAGCCACAGGGGACACTGGCATTGAAGTCCTTAAAGCCAACCTGGAACTGTCTGGAAGCCTCAAAGACCCCACAGATTTAGACCCCAAAGGGGCAGCTCCATGAGGGGCCACACCAGCAGTGGATTTGTCTCATCACAGTCTAGGGTGGCAGCAGAGCCCATGGAGATGTGGCTGCTCCTGCCGTGCCCCTTCCTGCCTCACTGCTCCGTTGGCATCGGCTGCGCAGTCCTCGAAGGATGTCCCCATTTATTTATTTTATTCAATGGCATTGGCTAATTTCCACTTTAATTTTTTTTTTGGTTGTTTATTTTAATGTGATCACTTCTAATGAGGCTAATGACATTTAGTCTCTGTGGCGGTGCATTTTAATTTGGTCACCGAAATGTCAGCGCACGGCAGCCTCCTCCTATCTCCCCGTGACAAAAGGCACCTCAGACAAAGCGGCTCTGTCCCCGGCCATCCCTCGCCCTCCTTATCTCCTTCCTCCCAGGGATGGGCCAGGACTTTTGGCAAAGCCACCTGTGCCATCCCCTCCTCTGCTGGCACCAGGGGATCGGGTTTGGCCGCCAAGGGCTGCGAGGATGAAAGGCGAGGGCTGCCGGAAACTCGGGATTTTCAGGCGAGCCAGCGCCACGTAATTAATCAGATGTCAAAAGCTCTCAGCAAAGTTAGCTTTGATCGGCAGGGAAATCTGTCAAATAGGTCGTTCTGCTGCCCCAGGTGCTTTTCTGTCTCGCTCTGCCCATAAGTCTACCTTGGCACTTCTCCTTTCCATGGCAGAGGTGGGAACTTCCTACAGGAATGTGGGACCTTCCTGCTTGGAAAGCTGGACCAGCTTCTGCTTGCCCACACCAGGGCTGGAAGTGGGAAAAGGGGAGAGAGCTGGGGTGAGAGTTGTAGAAATTTGGCAAGGTTGAGGTGTTCAAATGCTGCTGTTTGAAGTTGGAGAGGGCTCTGGTCCAAGCTGGGGGATCAGGAGCAGCCTAAACCCCGGGGGAGGTGGCACTGGGGTCACAGGTGGCTGCCCTGGAGAAGTGGAAACTTCTCTGCCTTGTGTTGTACTCGAGTCTCTCAAGGTGCCGAACCTCAGAAGCCTGAGCCATTTTGCTTAAGAATGAGTCCTTTTTTCTGCAATCTGGGTCCAAATGCAGCTGAATTTGATCTGTTCTCCTTTGATCTGTTCCTCCCTCGCTATCCTATGTACCAGGAATGGATGAAGATTAAAGTTTGCAGTTGCTGAGCAAACTAGGTTACTCATCACTGCACGATACCCAATTACCTGCTGATACCTCAGGAGTAAGAAGGTATTGATCCTGCTTGGATTTGAACTTGTTGAACCAAAGACTCTGGATATTTCAAATCTGCTGCTGAGGATGTGCTGTTTCCTTCAGGAATCAAAGTGGGATGCAGGCCATGTTTCTGCACCACATGGACTGTGGGAGGTGGGTCTCTCCTCTCTGCCACATGGGAGATGACCAGTAAGTGATAAATGATATTATCTGTACTCTCCACACTACAGGAGGGATGTAGACGTAATGACTTTTGTGATGGGCCTGGGGATTATCTCAATTTTACTGGAAATAAGTCCCCAGAAGCTGATTTTTACCCCACATGGGTGGGTTTTCTGTACCCTCTTTGCTCACCACTTCTTCATGAGTACTGCAGGCTGCAGAAGTGCCTTTGATGGCATCCTCTGTGTCTGCCTTCCTCCTGTCTGTCGTGTTCCCAACCAGAAATAGCCCATCAATTCAAAATAAACCCGAAAATTCTTCCAAAATTACCTGGTGAGACGAGGCCGGGGGGCCTGGATCAAAACGTTTATTACTGAAACTCAGTGATACCAGCTCTCACTCTTACACAGTGGTTGTTTCCAGTAGATCTTAAAATACTTCACGGAGAAGAGAAATTTCATTGTACCTGTTTTTGTAGACAGGGGAGCCAAGGAATAAAGAGGGAAAATGACTTGCCCAAGGCATGTGCAGAGACACGTGTAAAGAGACGTGTCCTTGCTGTAGCTCCCAATCTGAAGTGCGTTTTTCCTTGTGAAACAGTGGAGTTTGGCTTCCTGCTTTGAGAAACACAGGAGAAAGAGGGCAGGATCAATACATTGGGTGCTAAAATCCCTGTACTGGGCTGACAGGGAGCTGTGGAGCATCACTGGGCTCAGAGCACCGGATGCCCCAGTTTGTGCCCCGGCAGGAGAGGCTGTGCCACAGTTCAGGCTGCGATGTCTGGAAGTAGGAGGATGTGGATTTGTGATCAGTCTGACTTTGTGAGTCGAGGGGCACCCTCTGCTCCTCTCCAGGCTGGCAGGAGGGCAGCACGTGATTGATCCTCCTGCCCTTTAACGTTGCATCTTTGCCTGTCTTTCCCCTGCGAGTGATGATCCCAGAGCTGAAAGCAGGAGATGAACAGGGGAGAAATTCTCAAGCATGCTCTTCACTCTGCCCTTGGCCTCCAGATGGAAATGCTCTTTGGAATTTCACGGAGAGCAGGCATTTGTCCTGTCAGTGCCCGCGCTGCCTCGGCTCCGTGCGCTGCAGCACCCGCCGGCCGCTCCGGGGCTGAGAGCCGCTGCCTTTGCCAGCCTCTCTGCATCCTCGGGACACTTTATCTTTATAAAGTAGCAATGAGTGGACAGTATAATATATTTCACTTTTAATAAGGTGTTGCCAGTTGCACACACTCCACAGAGCAATTAGTGTCAAAGGCAGCTAAGCAATGGCGGGGCGCCGTAATTCCGCTGTTTACCGGGCTGCAGGATTTATGGGCAGTGCCGGAGGAGCCGTGGTCACAGCTTGGCTGGAGGCACAGGAGGGGCCGTGCACTGGCTTGGAAACCATGCTCCGAGCTGCTCTGAGTCCTGGAACTCTTGGGAGAGAGGCAGGAACGAGACACTGCTTTGTTTTGATGGCCCTCCAGTTCTGGGACTCCAGAAAGGCGATGCTGAGCCTGCTCAGGTGCGCCAGCCGGATAGGGAGTAGCTCAAAACTCAGACTGAGAGGACCCCCTTGCTCTTTGTGTGTTGGCTTTTAGGGCAGAGCTTTGAAATGTGATGTGTTCCTAATGAAGGAAGGGAATCATAGAATTACAGAATGATTTGCGTTGGAAGGGAGCTTAAAGCTCATCTCATCCCACACCCTTGCCATAGGCAGGACATCTTTCACTAGAGGAGGTTGCCTGGCTTTGAACATCTCCAGGGATGGGGAGAAGTCTCCAGTGTCTGGATTAAAGGGAGACTCTGGGCATGGTTGGCACATGAGCATTGTGCTGATGGAGGTGATCTGACCAACTGGGTGGAGACAGGACTAGGCAGCGGAATTTTCAGGTCTAGAGGAGATTTTTTTCATCCTTACAGCCAGTGAGGTACCTGGAAGTATCCAAAGATGGTGGGGGACCTTAGTCAGTGATTCTGCTTCCCATGAGAGTAACCCCATTTTCTCTCCTGGGCAAGTAGGACTTCTTACTTCAGCTTTTAAAAATTTTTTTAGCATCAGGGTATGTTTGGCAGAGAGTTTCAGTGAGCTCAGCTCTGGAAAGTGCTTATCCCTGACTCCTTCCCATGAACTGAACATTCCTGCTTTTGTCTGGGGACTCTCTGATGATCACAGGCTGTACTGTGCAGTTTTTATAAAGTCAGTCCGTGTGCTGATCTCGCTGCCGAGGCTGTCAGGCAGCTCCACCATCCTGGCAGAGCCCTCCTACCCAGATCTGACCAGGCTCGTGCTGCCACTCGTGTTTCCAGAGGCTTGACCCGCAGTCCTTGGCTTTGTGGGAGGACAGAAAGTGGTGTCACACCAAGAGTGGTGTGGAGGGAGGTGCTGCTGTGCCTAATGCATGGATAGGGCTGCAGATGCTGCAGAGTCAATCCAGCCAGGACCTGCTGTGGAGAAACAAACTCTGTTTGTGTCGGATGTGTGGGATCTGATTCCGAGGGTCTGGAATCAGCCCGGTGGGGAGCGCACGCGGCCGCTCACGAGCGAGGCGGGAGTGCCAGGGATGCAGCGCCGGCTTCTGCATCCCCCGTCTCCAGGTGCCATCTGCACACCTGAACCTGCACCTCTCCTGCCATTTGCCACCCCAGCCCGCGGGGATGCCTTCACTCCTGGAGGGATCAGCCCCAGAATTTGGGTTTTAGAGCGAGCACAGGTGATATTGCTGAGCCCATGCCCCTGCCTGCTCCCCCTTCCCCACCCCTGTTTCTCAGTTCAATGAAGTCCCAGTTTCTTGGGTTTGTTCTCCGAATTGAAAGCCTTCCATTTTCACACCTCTGTAATTGGTGCTATCTGTTGAGAGAAACTCTGCAACTCCAACCAGCCAAGGTCAGGAGGAGCTGAATTGAATTAAAAGGAGCAGAAATTGGTTCGAGGTGGGCAGAGGGCCGCAGGGAGAACTATGCAATTTCTCTCCTCTGGGCTCCTGATGAGCAGAGCAAGCGGCAACTTCCCATCTCTGCCCATGGGGGGCTGACACTGGCCCACCCACACCTTAATCTGCACACTGAGGTGGGCACCTCTCAATTGAAAACAAGGAAATGAAACCCAGCATCTCCTCCTTTTATCTGGCCAGCAGGCCAGGACTCTGCTCCTCTGGCTCCTTGGCCAGGATGCTGACAACTGTCACTGAAATGACCTTGCCGTGATTAAATACAGCCAGAAGTGATGTTTTTAATAAAAAACTAAAGCTGTGGTACAAGCTGATGGCTGGGAGATTTGAGATGCTGTGTGTTAATCCTACCTGTATCTCAACCCCAGGCTGGAAACTCCTTGTGCCGTTGGACTGAGTTAAGGCTGAACATCCCGGCCTTTGGATCACAGTTCCCCAGCTCAGTCTCTGCTGGCTTAGGCTGGTGTAAAACCACAGAAACTTCAGCCAAAGTCAGTGGATTTATAGCTTTGTGGTAAAGCTATGGATGGAGAGTGTGCTGGGAAGTGCCAGGTGTGGAGGTGTCTTAGGGGAATAGATGCGATGCTTACAGCTCTTACGGAGCTGCTTGGAAATTTTCCCACATTTTTTTCCCCATGAAAAATGTTTTTTTTGTTATCTTCACTTACAGAGTGTAGGAGCACTCTTTGCTTGGCTCTGGGAAGCTTGCTTATCTTGAGGATGCTGTTTCTAGGAGCAGAAGGAGACCCATTTGAGGAAAGGAGTGCTGTGGCCTCTGATCCCTGTGCTGCCCTTATCCCTCAGCCCACACAGAGTTCTTCCCCAGGCCAGGCTGGGCTGGCTTTCTCTTTTGCAGCTCTTCTAATGGGCATATAATTAGTTTTTATAAGGGATTTGGCCCCAGGTCTTCCCCAGCCCAGCTAAATGTCATTGGCTCTTCAGAACCAGAGCCGCTCTCACTTTGGTGCTGGCTTGGTGAGTATTCAGAGTAGAGTGGCTCCAACAGGACAGCACAGAAAGGGGGAGAAATTTCAAATGGTGAAATTTCAGGCAACAAGGGAGCAATTTTCCACCCACTTCTGAGCTGGAGCAAAGCCCTTCCAGTCTCCCTTTCTGTTGCTCCCCAGCTGGGCTGGCACCAGGGATGTGCCATTTATCGGAGGCAGTAAGAAGGCACGTGGCCAAGGTAGCCTTGGAGGATGCCAGGCGCGGTGCCCTGCCTGCCCAGCTGTTTGGAGGATGTCCCCAGCCCCGTTTTTCCCCCCAGGGCACTCGGTGGCCTCGCTGTCCCCGCTCCCGCCCCCGGGCAGGAGAGGAGGCAGTGACACGGCTGGAGCCGGCGGAGTGCCCTGGGCCCCTGCTCTGCCTCTCTTGTAATTTATACAAGCGCAAGCCGATGTTCCCTTTTAAATTGACAAAGGCAGAGACTGGAGCCCGGGAAGCCCTCTGACCCCGGAGCCCTGGTCCATGAAAATTACAGGCGCTGTACAGCGCGTTTCCTCTTGATGTACTTGCAGTGGGGAGATGCTGGTTAATTTGCCAGGACTCAGAGGTGACCCGGGTTTAATAAAGAGGATTAATGGATTTGAGCTAAAGGTCTCGGCTGTTTGGAGCTGATAGCCTTCTCCTTCGAAGACACTCTGGCAAGGCACGGCTCAGCCTCCTGCTGGGAGAGGTGGGGGCAGCTCTGTCGGAGGAGCGCTGCCGGGTGGGCAGGGCATTGCCTCGGCGTTAATTAGCAAATCCAGGTACCCCGGCCCACCTCCCCGGGCTGGGCAGCGCTGCTGTGAGGCTGCCAGCCTGCCCCGTGTCCAGCCTGTCATTCCTGCACTGGAGATGCCCTGGGATGTCCCTGTGCCACCCCTTAGAGGGGACACGACTGGGCAAAGGGCATGACAGCCGGGACACAGAGCTTGTGCAATGCTTTCTGCTCCCTTTTTGGGATTTGATGCTGAATTTGGGCTCAGAGCCCTTGTTTCAGCAGCTTTCCCTGTGGCTGGTTTAAGGTGGCAGTGCCCTCCATCCAGTGGATCCCAAAGGCAGTGCTGATCGTACCGAGGGGAGTTTGTGCTTTGTACCAAGTCCTTCCTCGGGGAAGACAGGCAGGGTTTTAGGGATGGGCATGGTCACACCAGCAGACCCTACAGCTGGGGAGCAGCAGAGGAGATGATTTGGCTCATGGCTGGACCCCTGGGCGGTGTCACAGCTGGGTGTAGGGATTGAGGGAGGATGGAGAGGGAGTTTCTTGCCTGGAGGGTGCACATGTGAGGTGTGACAGAGCTGAGGGGGACAGGAGCAGCCTGAGGGCAGTTTGTCTGGCGCATCCAGGCTGCTCTCCCCCGGAGTCCTCCTGTTCTCACAAGGGTTAACCACAATCCCGTGGGAAGGACCCCGGGGCTGGCAAAACCCGTGGAAGAGTGATTGGCTGCCAGGGGCTGTGATGGGGAAGAGGCTGAGCTGAGCCGCTGCCATACCCCCCTGCTCTGCCTTCCCACTTAATGTTCCCAGCACGCAGAGAGCAGTGAATTCCCCGTAGCGTCCCGCTCCCTGGCCCTGGAGTCTCTGGCGATATTCCCGTAATAAGTAAGTGGAGTACTTTGGACAGGAGCAGCCAGGGACTGGGCCAGTTTCCCTGCCGGGAAAATGCATGCACGATCAATGCAATCAACTTACCCTTCAGGTCCTTTTTGGGTTGGATGGAAGAGATGCTCTGACTGAAACCCATTTATTGAGTAGAGAAGGTGCAATGGAATTACAAGCTGTAGCTTTTATCAGCTCCTGGCTTCTGCCTTGTCTTTTCCTTATCCAACAGAATGCCGAGTGTTATGAAGCATTATTCTCTTAAAACTCCATTACTCCTCATTTCAGAGGACTCAGTGATTCATCCTTTGCCAGCTACAGGTGGAAGTGTTCAACAGGAGGTCCTGGCGTGGAGCTGGGTCATCTCTAAAGTATTACTTATCTCTCTACGGCTGAGCACTGAGCTCCCTTAGCTCTTGCTCATCAGGGAATTCCAAGCAAACAAGTCAGAGCCAAAACCGTTTGTGCTCCTCCTAGTGCATCCCACAGCTTTTTAGGACGGAAGTGGAAGGTATTTAATGTATCATGGAGAAGTTAAGTCCAGGAGCTGGAATGGATGATTCAGCAAATGCACTTAAGTGTGATGCCCTGTTATAATAGATCCTGATGTGCTGCTGCATCCCAGGTGGAAGCCCCAGAGGGAGTTTGTAGGGATGTCCATGGCTGCATAAACTCTGAACATCATTAGGAATGAGGTCAAATTTTGTCCATCTATGCATGTGTTTTGGTCCCTTTGGGCTGATGCTGGCAATATTTGTGGTCTGGATAGTGTGTGACTCAGGGGAATTTCTTCCTCTATAGACAGGCTCATTTTCGAGTAGCCACTGAAATGAAAAAAAGGAAAAAAAAACCCAGAAATTGTGAGTTTGCTGTCATTTAATCTCTTTAAACCAGCCACCACAGAGGTCAGGGCAAAAGCCTGTCTGGCAAATAATCTTTAACGCTCACAGGCGGCCAGCACTTGGGGTTTGTTTCACTCCCTCCAGCAAGGAGCGTCACCTCCGTGCCATCCTCTTCCTCGGGAGCCATGCGAGCCGGCTCCTGGCGCGCTGCGTCCCTGCCTGCCTTGGTGAAGCGCTCCCGATGTGACACGAGAGATGCGGCTCTGTGCTGCTCCGGCATCCGGGGGCGGTAGCTGGGCAAAGAGTCTATTTCGGGCGGTGCCGGGGACTCTGGCGGCGTGCGAAGAGGAGCGCTCCGGTCCCGCAGCCCCTTGCCGAGGCCGCTTCCCAGGAGCGCCCGGGCTGTGGATGCGAGAGCCGCTTTGCAGTCAGGTCAGGCGCTCTCCGCGGAGCGCAGCCCTGCGCCGAGCCGGGGGCGCCGCAGCGGGGCCCCCCCTCTGCAGCGGGGCCTCGCAGATGAGCGCGGCTGCACCGGGGCTGCTGCCTTAATGCTTTCAGCCGGCATTGTCTTCCCCGCGCTCCGCCTGGAATTTATCCCTGGGATTGCCATGTATTATTTAGCTCGGCGCTGGAGATGCGAGATGCTGATTTCGGGAGGGAGCCGGGCAGAGCATCCCCAGCTCCGGGTGTAGCCTGGCAAGTGAGCAGAGCATCTCCATGGTCCGACCCTCCGGCCCTGCGCTGCTGCCGTGGCTTTTCCCGGGAGAGCTCTCATCCCGGGCAGCAGCCCTAGCGCGAAATTGCTGTTCACCCCTGCAGCAGGAGATTTAATTATCATTAGCTGAGCTTGCACAGCTCCACGTGCTGTCGTGCAGCTGCAAGTTTAGCTGGGTCTTTTAAAAATCCAGCTGTAATATATTTAATTTTTTCCCCCCTCCCTCTTTTTTTCCACTGTGTTTTTATTCTTTGCCTCACAGAAGAGATTTGCTTTTATGTTTTGGGTCAATTTGGCAGCCTCTGAGCACAGTGCATACTCGGAAAGGGTGGAAAATGAGTATTTCAAGGAGACTTGCAGCCAGTCAGAGCAATCTGTGAGCATGTTTAAAATATGTAAGTCCCATTCCCAAGGATTGGGCAGTTTTTGCAGGATTTGGTGTTTATTTTGTAGCCTAACAATTTACACTGGGGGAAAAAAAAAGTGGTAAAAAGTCTCCTTTTTATTGAGAACAGGAGTAAGGGTCATGGTGGGTGTGGGAGGAAGGGGGGAGATCACCAGGGAATTTCCCCCTGTGGGCTGGAAAAGTCAAACTCCCTAAATTGCCCAACATTTCCAATTTTTTTAAAGATTCTGGCTACCTGTGTGATGAGCTGGCAAAACCCAGCCTGATCTTCCACAAAACTGCTGCTTTTTCAGAGAACTTTGTTCCCATCAGCATTTCCTGCAAAACTTTCTTTTTTAATGCCAAATTGGTTTTTTTTTCCACCAAAAATCCCCTTTATCTGGGAAGTCCTGGGCAAATCCCCATTCTGTGGGCCAAATTCCTGGCGTGGTGACCTTTCCCCATGACTTTTCCTATCCCCGTCCCACCCAGCTCTGGAAGCCACTTTCTCCCCCATTGCCAATAAAGGCAAACAAAAATTAAATCTATAATTATCATTACTAATTCCACTTAATTAGTCACAAGCCAGCAGCCAAATTGGCTTTCTCATAATTATCAGATAAGCAGTAAGCACATCTCATAGATTATAATTAACACTGCTTAATTAAAATCTAATATACATACACCCTTTCCTCAACATATGCCTAATTGGGTTCACAAACACAGGGGGTGTGAAGCCCCCGTCCTCGTTGCTCCCCCAAAGATTTGCTGGATGCCACTTTTGTGTTAAGTTGGTGGCACGTGGGATGTTCTTCCTTTGCTTTCCAACACCTCAGCTCTGAAAAAAGTGAGTCCCTGCTGCACGGTGAACTCACACAAGATGCTCTCCCGACTTCACTATTTTTTCTTATTATTGTTATTGCTCCAGCTGTGACCTCTCCATAGTCCCCCGTCGACGCTGGGCTCTGCAATAATAAAGCAGCTTGAATAAATTACACTTTCAAAGGCGAAGGCCGGATTTTGGCGCAGAGCTCTGGAAATTGATGTCTCTCTTACGCCTTCTTTTCCTGAGCAGGGTCGAGAGACACTCTGAGGCTGCAGTGAGGCTTTTTCTATGGAGGGAAACTCTCAGACTTGTTTGCACCCTCCCTGCTCATTGATTTCTTGCTGAAATCTCATTGATATCTCACTGAAATCTCATTCATACCTCGCTGAAGTGCTCTGGGTGTCACAGCAGAGATGGCAGGGAGGCCCTTGGTCCCCATCAAGCCTTGGCTGAGGGTTGATGCTCACAGGTGAGGGCCCACACATTATGTGCTGGGGGGGGCTTTTTGCTCCTATTTCCTTGGATTTGGTGGAGGTCCTGCCCCTGTGGATGGGGAACCTGGGTCTGAACCAGAACAGGAACAGTAAGGGGTCACCAAAGCTTTGGTGGCTCCTTTGAAGGTGGCCTGACCTGTGAGCAGGGCACTGTCTGCCAGCACAGCTGCCACTGTCTGACCTTGGGGCAATAATTACATTGTGTTCCAGGTAGCTGTGCTCCCGTTCCCAGATAAATTCTTGCCTGTTTGGCTGCCTGAGAGAAGCAGAAACTCCTGATAGTGCTGATTATTAATGAGATCATTTGCCTGCCAGTTTTTGCTGAGCTCATATCTGACTGGGGAGTTGATTCACTGTGGGAGATTTACAAAATGTGATTTCCGTCTCAGAGATGCTGAGCCGAGCTCCTTTAGCCGGGATGGAGCGGGCTCCTTCTCTGGGATTTAGTCCTGGCAAGGGCTCCTGGACACTCTCCTTGTAGGCAGGGCAGGGATGGGGAATTTTGAGCACCAGTCCTTGGGGATGAGGGCTTGCATGTCTGGAAATCGTGGCTGTGGGTGATGCCAGGGCATCCCCCTGATGCACTCTGTGATGTCAGCTCGTCTCCAAAGGCCCTCAAAGCAGCGGCCGTGGAAAGGAAGGGAAAGGCTTGGCACGTGTTCCAGCATCGGGGGAGGATTTGCGGATTAGAGATGTGTAATTGTATGTAGTGCATGACAAAACAAAGTAAGTGGCAAAAAGAACTCGGTCGTATTAGGAATTCAAAGCGAGCGCTAAGCTTTCCTACATTAAGGGAGGGAAAAAAATAGCCAGGGAAACGCACGAGGCAAAATCCCCTCTGCTCCTCACTCCTGCTCCACGCTGAGGCACAGCCTGGCTGCAGGAGCTGCAGAGTGAGGGACACTCGCCATCCATGGGAGACAGGGGCCAACCACTCCCAAAAACTTTTCCCTCCCATCTGCCAGCCTTGGACGGATTTGGCCGGGGAGAGCCGCGCACTTGGAGAACGAAGGCGAAACGCAGCTGGGGCTTCCTGGCTGGTTTTCCTGGCAGTGCTGGAATGCCATGGAAGGGCCAGGTGCTTTGGGCTGTGGTGGTGGCTGAGTCCCCTGTCCCCGCTGTCCCCTGTGCCCTGCGGTCGAGCATCTCCACAACCCCTGCTCGCGAGGTTCTCGCCCGCCAGTGCGAGGCAGCTGGAAGCTTTTGTCCGTGGGGATTTCTTGCCATCATAAGATCTTCCCAGATTAAGTAAATAATTTCACATTAGCTTAATTAAGTCTAATAGACTCATTAGTTCACTCTTTGCGCGCGTTCCCGAGGGAGGATGGCCGGGAACCGTGAAGAGTTGCTGTGGAGGAATCCTGTGGCATCTTAAAGGCAGGAGCCGGCAGTGAGAGCGCTGCCTCTGGGTCAGGGTTGGCTCTGTGAGATTCAGGAATTAAAAATTTACATCCTTGTGCTGACTTCAATCATGGTCAGGTCTTTCCTGTCCAAAATGTTGCTGGGTTTTGGGCTGGCTGGTGGCTCAAGTGTGGCTGTGTCGGTGGCTGAGATGTCTCAAGCAGGAACGTGATCCAGACCATGGTGCCACAACCAGCTCTATGTCCCTGGGAATGTCTTGGAACAGGGTGGCTCCATCAGACCAGTCTGGCAGTGCCACAAGGGCACACTTTGGAATGAGTTTTTGGATGCTTTTACAGCATTTTTCTTTCTTCTCCTACTACCAAGAGGTTTCTAAGCCCACCATGCTCAGAAGGGTGGAGAAGAGCAAGGGCTCCTGACGCAGTGGCAGGGTTGGGATGGTCCCTTTGGCTGTGGCATGGGATGGCAGGAGTGGCTCCTGGATGTGATGTGGGGCATGGAGTGACTGGTGGGGGACAGATGTTGAGCAGAGAAGCAGATGTGTGGGAAAAAAGGCTGTGGCTGCCCCAGAGAGACAGTGATGGGGAAGGGAAGAGCTGATGGAAGCTGAAATCTGTGTGTGTGCAGGTGCTTCCAGGGTGGGAATGTGTCTGTTTGCACCTGGGGAAGATTATGGTTTTTCTCTTATCTGGTGATGCATGGTACTGAGTTATACCATGGTGTACAGGGCATTTTTATGAAGCATTTTAAAGTTACATCAAGGGCATTGAGAGCATATGGGTAGGTGACCTCGTTTTTGCATTTGCATAAATCTAAATAAATAAAATAAAACTGAGAGTGGGAGGCAGGGACCTGCAGATCTCTTCATTCCAGTGGTGTGTTCCTATCTCCAGCACACAATGCTGAGGAGTAGAAAGCACGGAAGCCCGAGGTAGACATCTGGTTTCCCTTTCACAAGTGTTGCCTGTTCTTTATTTATAAAGAAATTATTGTATTTAAAGCCAATACTCATCTCTTGTACCAGCAGAGAGCAGAGATAGATGGATAGATTAGAGGGAAGCAGGTTGTGCATATAAATGGGGGTTAATTTGCTGACTCTTTGGAGAAGTGAAACCTGGCTGAGAGCTCCGGGGTTTGGAGGTTCCTGGGGCTGTTTTTGCCTTCAAAAGCAGCGTGAGAGGAGCCAGTCCTGACCAGGGGGATGCTGAATCACGGCATGCTGGGTACCATCCTCTCTCCTGCATGGCAGAGGGGCAGGATGGAGGGAGAAGGGAGAGCCA